>JAUZST010012726.1:0-11314 GCA_034779995.1 Parotocinclus haroldoi
GATTAATCGTACCAGCCGCTTATTAGGACCAAAACCATCCCGTCCCGATGTGGCCCCGTTAACCGGATTCGACTGTAATAATTTCTATTCAGAGTTGCTGTTGGAACTGTATGAAGGTTGCACACTGGCAGGCAAGTTCATGCGACTGTGCACTGATAGACAGCCCTGTCAGAACCAAGATACAAACTGGGGTAGCTCACGACTGTGGGCGAGGTCAGGTCTGTCTGTCGGGTACACACTTGTTTACCTCGATGACCTGGATCCAAATCTTCAAATCTGAAGTTTATGCTGGAAATGAAACAAATTGGTCCGTGCAAGGTTCCATCCTGCAAAGCTGATCTGTTCAACACTGTTCCACAAAGTTGGAAGAAGCTTGTTATAGAATTTAGGGTTTTCATTACCCATGCCTCAGGCCCAGGAAAGTAAGAGCCTGAGGAGGAGCAAAGGAGGAGGAAGTACTAATTGTGATTTTTATTGTTGTTGATTGTGCCGTATTTCCTCTAAAATGGAGATTCTGTATTTTTTCCTCCACTAGGTCTGGAAGAAATATGCTACTAATTAAAATAATTTCTTTTATGCCATTTGAGGTTTGCTTCACAAAGCTAGAATGTATTAATCAGATTAACCGTTGTTTGCGGTTATTTGTTTATAGATTTCGTAAAAGCAGGATGAAGTGTGTGCGCCAGGGTTAATAGATAGGCCTGGCTGATTAACAATGCTTACTGTGTTGTGTGTTTAGTATTCTACAGGGTGAGTCAAAAGTCACGGGACACGCTCATATTTAAAAACAAAAGGGAAAATGATGTATCTGAATACCCCAGCAGGTAGTGAGTGAGGAAGGCAGACATATTGGATATTTTTCCAATGGCCAGGTGGACATGTAGGATATCAAAGAAGATCAGAATTGTCAGATTTGCAATATTTTGCAAACACAGACATTTCAAAACTTTTGTTGTTCCTCACAGGTAACCGAAACTATAATTGACGATTCTGATTTCCCAGGAATTCAGCTGCCGTATCATAGCAACAGACTTCAATAACCGACACCCAGAAAGATCACCAGTTTCACACAGCACTGTTACCCCTCAGAACCAAATTCAGAGAATGGACGATGAGAAACGTAATGATTGTCTGAAGAACCGCCACCGACCAAAAAGCCTCAACAATAGATTTGGCAACCTTAGGGAAAAGTTCACGAAGCAGCCTGAGACATGTCCTGTAACTTTTGACTCCCCCTGTGCATTATTTATATAACCATATGCAGCAAACTCACCCATATTGTTGGTTTTAGAAGATGAAATTCCCTCAAGTACCTAATAAATTTTATTCGCGTTATATTGATTGCTGCTTTATCATTTCGGACCGTCCTCCTCCAGCCGTCACATTCTGGTTCAAGCCTTCGTTTGTCCCTTCCGTTTCAGCCGTGGCAAGAATTCCGAAATGATATCTATGAATTCCTTTCTCACACCATCCTTCTCTTGCTTCCTGTCTTCAGGGATCTGTACCGTATCGGCGGGACCCTGCCAGGCCACCAGAGGAAGAGTTTAGGTGGCGTGCAGGACATGAGACAAATGAGCCAAACCCTCCCCATCCGAGTCTGAGCGACCAGGAAAACCATCTGCTCAGTCTGAATAGGAAATCAGGCTGCCTGTTCTCTGAGGAGCGTTCCATCGGAAAGGCTGCTGGAGACGCTTTTTGGACAGCCATCGTATATATATATATATCTCAAGGTCCGACCTGAGGAAAGGACCCCGCAAAAGCTTGGGATTTCCAAAAGGAAAAGACTAAACAGTATGTGTATAAATGACTCTCGAGAACTGAACGTGTTGGTTTTTACATTTTTTTTTTGTTTGCGTTTGCACTGGACTCGACTCCGTTTTCCTACTCAGGTTCAGTTTGCATGCATGCATGTTTCTTTAGCAGCGAGCGAACCAGTTTGCATGCTACCGGACTCTAGGCTTTCTCCATTATCAGCGGTAGCATTCGCGACGTTCGCTCGAATTCCGGAGCCTGAGGACATTTCCGACGTTAATGCTCTTTGTTTCCTTCGATCTTTTCTTCATATTGAAGAAAGGAAGGGTGGAGAAGAAGATGGGGCGTTTTACCGATGTTGGACCCCACAGAATCGAACCACAGGACCCCAAGCTTTTTGTTTACCTCCGTCGTATTTCGTCTTCCACGTTCCAGTATTAAGAATATCTCCAAACGGACGACGCTCGACTGTGATCTCTTGATTTACTCTTAGCTGTGACCGAAGACTCGAGCGAGTGCGGGTGGATGTACGTTAATTGTGCGTTAATTGAGATGAGATACGGCTTCATATGCATGCTAGAATTCCGAGCTCTGTGACCGACCTGTCCGCGAAGAGAGACGATGCACCGAGCGATGAACGCTAATCGACGCCTATTCCTATTTCTCAGCAGTTCGCTCTGTCGCAAACATGCGTAATTGTGTAAATAAACATGGCTCGTAAGAGACTAATTAGACCAGCTCAGATAATTGTAACGACCCTTGTTTAATCCTGAGCCCACACGGCGTCGCCACTACTCGCTCTCAGGTTTACCAAGATCACGAATAAAGAGTGCTAATTGGCTCATGTGGACGAACAGTGG
This sequence comes from Parotocinclus haroldoi, assembly GCA_034779995.1. Classification (NCBI taxonomy): domain Eukaryota; kingdom Metazoa; phylum Chordata; class Actinopteri; order Siluriformes; family Loricariidae; genus Parotocinclus; species Parotocinclus haroldoi. The sequence continues at coordinate 2,613 of JAUZST010012726.1, forward strand.
GAGTGTTGCAGGGGATTTGCAGAGTAGCTGTGAAAATACAAAAAAAAAGAAAAAACAGTTCTCTGTGGTTCAGATCTCAACGCTGGATCTCCCAGATCTCTTCAGAGTTTGAAGACACAATCAGGTTAGAGAGCTGCTGCAGAAATGTCTGCAGTTGACGTTTTCAGTTTTTAGCACAGCATACAAACCGTGATGGTTTATTAGCCTACGGTACGCTTCAAAAACTTAAGCCATCATTTGATTTGCTGTTCCAGCAGTGCTGGCTATAAGGCCTGTATCGTAAGCGTATTGCCGTATTGGTCGAAGCCAAAAATTCCAAACTTGAATTCGTCACCTCAGAATGCTCTTTTAAACGGATGACTAAAATCTTAGTCATTTCACCCCGTTCCCCTTCCAGCAAAGTGGTTTATTGGCCACTACATTTCTTTTTTTTAAAAAAGGCCTTTCCTGATCAGGCTTCTTTGGACTGTAAAAGGGTAAACTTGGCATTCCTATGAAGCTGCTGGATGCTACTGTTGCTCAAGTGTAAGGGGGTCACACTGGAGCCTACAAGCTATTTTTTAAAAGTGTGTGTATTTTTAAAATGTTATATTCAAATGAAGAGACTGAGAATTATATTTAATCACTATACAAAAAGAATATGAAGCGATTAAAAAAGGAGCAGTTGATTGCATTTTATTCAACAAGACGATCAGAAAGTTATGAAACATCATTGTGTTCAGTAGGGCGTACGGTCACCCGAGAGGGTCAAAACACCCTGACAGTGACGGAGCACGGGCAGGATCACATTGTGAAGCGGTTCTTCTAGCTCTTCTTCTCTTTGTGTTTATTTTGAAAAACATCTCCCCATTTTGTGAGCAGAGTAGCTTTGCTGAAACTATGGTTTCTCTAAAGTAATGGTGGCCTAAGACTTTTGCACAGCACTTTTTTTACTGAGCATGATCATTACAGTAACCTAAAATGGTGCAAAAGGTGAATCAGTTTAGTGTCTGTCCTTTCCATGATTATATTATATTATATATATTCAGCTCTATAAGCTAGGTCTCAGCTTCTTTGTGATTGAAAAGACATGCACCGAGTGCGTTTACATCCATTTAATAATCAGATCATAACGTGATTTCTGCATTAAATTCCAGCGGTCATGTAGACAGCATTCTCCGGTTTCTCCAATCGGATTAACTAATCCGCTAAAGTGCTGGATTCTTATATCCTTACTCTGATTTCAGTCGGCTTTCTCAGCCTGCACTTCAAATTGAATCAAACGCAGTTGCCAAATACGCTTATTCACGGCTTGTTTCTCTCGACCTGGCTGCTTGTTTCTCTCGCTAGATCTGGCGACCACAAAATGGTTACCAAACACGTTTGGGGAGAATCTGAAAGGCAGTATATACTTAAGGAGCTTTCGTTATTGAACGATTAAAGTGCAAAGCCTAAATCACGTCCTTCTGTGAGATTACTGCCTGGTTGCAAAGCAGAGATCTGGTTATCTTAAGACCGGCGCTTTCTTGTTATCTGATTACCCGAGTGCATGTAGACTCGATCAGATTACTCACCAAATCGGATATTCCGCAGTTATCGGATCAAGTGCATTTAAACACGCGCTGCGTAGAAGCTCGAGTAAACGCTGCAATTGAACATGGTTCTGATTTACAAAGGATTTAGCACTTTTACAAAGCAGTTGAAGTCACGTGACCTAATCACAGACGCGAGAGTCAGCTCGTTTAAGATGTTGGAATCGAACCGGCTGATACTCCGGGTAAAAATTCTGTTGGTGCCTTCCTGGAATTGGGTTATGTTTGCTCTGCACTGCAGCCTGTGATCCTTTCTCGGCAGAGCTTAGATCTATATGCCTAGCAGTCAAAGCGGAGTTTAAAAAAGAGAGAGAAAAAAAAAGTTTGATTTGCTGTCCGACTTGATTAATGAAGCCAGGGGAGCCCAAAATCTTGATCTCGATTAAAATATGTTTAACGTCAAATGCTACGTTCAATATATCTCCGTGTTTACTGTGCTGCCTTGTGATCGTCTGCTGGAATGTGCCTGCGCGGACTATTGAAGTGCTCGTGTCAGATTGATCAGAGACTCGTGTGCATCTGGCTGTTTTCCCCCCGTCGGATGTCCCTAAGCGGCCAGGCCCTCGTTCCCCCCGCGCTCGCACAAAGGCGCGTTTGATCTCGCCAATTACGCTGAACGTGGCGAGAACAGCTTGGCAGCCGAGTCGGTGTGTGTCGGACTCTTTTAACTGGCGTAGCAATTTGCCCAGAGGTTGCTAGGCCTGCAATCGGCGCCTTTTCTCGCTGCCTCATCAGTCGAGAGAAGAAGAAAGAGGAAGAACAAATGGGAATGGGTGGGGGGGATGGTGAGAGAGAGAAAGAGAGAGAGAGAGAAGGAAATGCCGGTTTTGAATGTGCTGTAATAATCACAACGCGAGACTCCTCATTAAAGACTGCGGGGAATTGTGGCAACACAAAGACAGGTAGAGGAACGCTTCCCAACGAGCCTTCATCTGCCAGCTTCGCAAGTCCTGCCTGTCAATACGGGCCGTCCGCCTGAAAGGAACCGGATTCCAATTAGACGGCGCAGAAATGCGCAGCCCACTGCAGAAATGCTGCAACACGGACCTGGTGATTCATTAAACGGAACATCCACACAGCTCGCTTCCTCTGTAGGCTACGCCTCCAGATCTGCAGTGCCGTCTAGGATTGTTTAAGGTCCGCTCGGCGTCGCCGTTCTCCAACCCGTCGCACCGGTGGCATCGCTGCCGACGCTTCGGCGGCGTAACAAGAGGCCGTTGAGGTGGGCGGCTGCCTCCAGGGACTGTCTGTTATGAATGTCAGCAGTATCAGAAAGGGATATCAGAGAGACAGGACATGGAGGGAGCAACGCCCCCGTAAGGCGGCTACTCTGAGCGGGCTTCATTGTTGTAGCTTGACGCTTTGGTCTGATCTCCCAACGATCAGCGTCCAGCGTTTCTAAGAACACACGTTCGCACCAGGGGAATGCTTTCGTAGTTCTTAGAACCGTTCGAGAATGTTAGCACCATAGGAACTGAGAACGAATGTGGTATATAGGGACTTTAGTCACCTAATTGACTACTATGGTAAGGTGTTTTCTCAGCACATAGGAACCCTGAGTTAGGTAAGAATGAAGTGATTGGACCGGACGTAGTGACGAGTGGCTTGTAGTCGTACAGACATCAGACCTCTGGCACTGGAAATGGAAAAAAAAAACTCGGACCAATGGACTGTCCAGCCTTTTGAGTCGAGGTTCAGGTTTGGGGCTAAATTTGGCACAGCATTCCTACTGATGATCTGAATGCAAACCAAAGAAGGCCATGACGTTCTCAGGGGTCGGAGTGTTCCTCCCGAATTAGCCATTAGAACAGTTTGGTGTGCCCGTTAACGTGCCCATTAGGTGGTTTTGTTTGCGTCTCCTCCGAGAATGACATTTGCTTTAGGGCCTTTTTTATTATAAGTGCGTAGTTTTGTTCAAATTTGGGAGCATAAAAAAGGCACTTGCATCTGGAACGGTCGCCGTCCATTCGCGTCACTACGCCTCAGGGTTCCTATGTCTTGAGAAAAGACCCCACCTTGAAGTAGGAGCTATAAAAGTTCCCGCACACCACATTTATATTTATGTGGTGCAAACGCACAAGAAATGGGGCACAGTTCCAAGAACCCTGTTGAACGTTGTGATTTGGCTGATGGTTGCCAGGCATTTATCTATCATCTGCTAAGTTACAGGAACCATGCGTCCTAATGCCATTCCATCACTGTTGTAGCTTAAACTTAGCAGCTGTTGGGTAGCTGTATTATCACCATGACGACAGTTCCTCCCCAAGTCTGCCGGTCCAGGGAAACCACCAACCAGCCCTGCAAACCCCAGGCTCGTATTTGCTGACCCCAGAACGGCCTCGAAAGGCACTTTTAATAGCTGATTTATATTTATGGCCTACTTAAACGCCCAGTGAAGCTCGGCTGCCTTTCCCAGCCCTGCCTGAATGACTGAGCGACTTTCCCAGCTGAACGGTGACCTAGCCCAGAACCTACAAGTGCGCGCGGATTTGCGATCCAGCCCGAGCTGCCATGAGACTTCTGCAGCCCGCCCCCAAGCCTCCGGGTGAATAGAGAGGGCTCAAAGAGGAGATTAGAGTCATTCTGTGTTTGCCGACGGGATTGAGGAGGTTCAGGACCCCCTGCCCAGTTGCTGCCAAGACAAGGCAGGCGCTAAATCAGCAAAGGGAGGCAGAGGAGCAGCAGGGGGAAAAAGGCCCAGCAGGAACCTCATAGATTATCCGATGGCGTTGACATACAGTAGAAAGGCTGGAAGACAGGACGGCACAGGAGGATCCTTTGAGTCGCCTAATTTGACCGCCAGTGCATAGAGGCTTTAAGAGGACCACCATGTGGACTGGAGTGGCTTTATGCTCAGGCGGTCGTCAGTTAAGAGGTGGCCCAGTGGAAATGGCTGAAAAACAGCGTGATAGTCCTGCTCCCTTCCCTCCCCCACTCTTTTCTCCCTGGCCAGCACCCCACCCCACCCCGCTTGTTTTCTTTCGCCTTCCTCCTGCCCTCCCCGTACCTGATTTCTGACGACCGGGCGACCTGAGCTCCCTGTCTGACATCTGCCACCGCTTGTCTGTGTAATCACGTAGCCGAGAAGGCAACTTGCTTACATTACCTCACCACGAAGTCATGCAAATCGGCTCAAACGGAATGCCTCTGTTCGCCTCGCCTCGTTCCTCGCTGCTAACGCTCACGTTGGTGGAAATGAAAAACCAAAGAGCTGCATACGTTACAGTTAATAAATTACCCCTCCGTTCCTGGCAACGCTTTAACGACCGTAGCATAGACTCGCTCGCGCCGCCTCTCCAGACTCGGCCGGGGCCAGGGTCGCTTCCAAATCGAGGAAAAAATTCCACTAAAATGTAATCAAGGGCGGATCCGCTCTTTTAGGGCCCCGCGCGCCAACGTGTGGAACGCATTAAAATAAATCGATTGCGCGGACCAGCCGAGCCGACCCCCGGCTCGGCGTCCGACGCTCTTGAAGACGGTCCAAGAAGCAATTAAGAAGCATGAGAGAAAAGCACGGTGATTGATCGCTCGCTGAGGGCCACGTCGCCGCGATGCCCCTGTCCTTGCTGAGCGGGTTGCTATGGCAACAGGAGGAAGGAGACAAGACTCGACTAGGCGGAGAGACGGGCTTCAGAGCCGACTGACCGTGCACCTTTTGTTGAAGGTCTTACCAGAACTTAATTCCTCGCCGCTTGCAGGATATGAAACGCAGATTGCGGGCGTTTTCGCCACTCGGGTCGTAATCCCTCAGAAAAGGCTTTTTATCCTGTTAGGAGGATATCCGAAGGCAGAGCGACTGGTTGTCCTATTATCGGGTCATATTTAAACGCAGGCCTCGCGCCTGTCGCTTCCTTCTGCCATGATTAACGTCAGCGCACGTCGCTCTAAAATGCAGCTCCTTGAAGAAGACGCTGATAGGCAGGTTAACCTTTAGGGTGGTTTCAGAAGCCGTTGCCCATTTATGCCGCGCTAACTTTCAGCCGGAGATCACTCACGACTGGAGATGCGACCTTTCTGTAACAGCCTTAAAGCCCAATTTGGTCTGAAGACCAGCCTGACGCACGCACAGCTCTCATGATTACGTCTTAACGTGGGGTCAAGTGGTCGCTCCCGTTTGCCAGGAGATTTATGGGTGTTTCTTAATGACTTGTCGTATGGCCATCTGCCGCTCTGATTGACAGGTCAGAAAGCCATGCCATGGTCCTGACTTAACGTTCCGTTCCAGTTCCGGTCCAACTTTACAGCTTGGTGCAAAAGTCTTAGGCCACCACCGGATTTCACCACTAGGTTTTAAGCAATGCTATGGTAAACATGTACAGTGGAACCACAGGATTTGAAAGCCTCTGACATTTACATTATTTAGCAGACGTCCTTATCCAGAATACAGTCTTACAATCCAAGCAATTGTGGGTTAGGGGCCTTGCTCAGGGACCCAACAGGGACCTTAACCACTAGGCCACCACTAGTCCTCTCCACTCGAGCTGTTCAGTCATCGAAAGGTCCATTTAGTTTATTTTTGTTCTTGGCCCCCAAATTAGGAAGAAATTCCGAACATGGGCACCGAAAATAAAACAGTCGCTGGTGTGATCTTCCAAACACGTAACCGTTCCAGTTGGTTTCGATAACGCATCACAGACGCTATTTATTTTATGTTGTATCATTTTATCCTTATATTTTTTGTAACGTCAGGTACATCATATCAGTCCGTGGGTGCGATTTGAGACACTCCCTCATTCTTGGGCGTCGCTATTGCAGTGAACCGTTTCAAGTTGGTATTTGACGAATTTTAGATTTTTGATTGATTCATGCATCGAATTATATTCCTTTGCTTTATTCCCAGATGCTGCCATTGCTCAGGTGTAAGGGGAGCTCACACTTAATACTAAATGCCTCTGTAGCCTTTGGAATATATATATATATATATATATATATGGGATTAGACCATTGTTAAGCCAATGGTAGACCTGATCTCTGAAGACGCAAGCACCCATTTGTATCTGTTTACGACCAATGAAAGGGGCGCATCTCCTAAACGGATCCAGTCCTCTCCTCTAAATCCTCATCTGCTTATGCAGAACTTCAGAACGCGACCGCGAGCGGCATATCTTTCCTCGAGCGGCGCAGCGGATGGTCACCCTTTATGTTTACTCGTTGCTCTGTTTGCTCCCCAGTCTGGAACAGAGAGGTTTCTTTAGAACGGCCACCCATCCGGCAGCTGATCCTCTTTGCGTCTTCTTAAGACATAAGGGAAGCTCGCAGAGTGGTTGAGCAGATGTGTCATGAAGTTAATCACACACAGGCAGGCCCAGGCTCTTTTGGAGGAGGGGCTTCCGTATTACTAGGACTTAGCACACTTGGTCGGTAGAAAGATGGGACCCAGGTGCAAGCTTGCGACAAATCAGTGGTAAGATCCTGTCGGCTTGTCTGCATATGGGGATGCCGCTACAGGATTTGGCTGCCACCGCGTCGGGAGAAAACGGCGCGGGAGAAGAAGAGAGGGCAATTTAGCCGCAGGTATTGGAGTGGCACGCTAATGCCACTAGAGGATGAAATTATGAAGTTATGACGCTCTGAGAAACAGATGGTGGGATTGGATTTCGGCCTCCCGTGGCGCTCACTTAAACAAATCGCGGAGCAGAGCGTGAAGGCGAAATCGCCAAGGACCTCAAGTCGGGACTGATGCGGAACGCGCTTCCAAACATCCCTGCCCTAAGAAGAGCCTTCTTTTCCTTTTCTTTTTCTTTTCTTTTCTGTTTCTTTTTTTTTTTTTTTGGAACCAGGAACCCTTGAGAGCTAACCTCTAGATTTCTCAACAGAGTTTGCGTGCCGCCGAAAAAGTGGCGAGAAAGAATGAAAATAAAATATTACTGCCAAGGAAAGCCGTGGCAGCCCCAGACTGGATTGATTATATCGTTTGCACCAGCACTGTGGTAGAGCAAATTATCCTTTGCTCCTTGGCTGACACTCCCATCAAAGCTCTGGCATGCACACACCACCAAGGTCTCCCTTTAATCAGATTTGCTGGAGTGAAAACACTCCGGCGCACAAAGAGACCATTGATGCCTGGTTGATGTCAACAAAGGGAGAGTCTTGACAAGGGAGGCGGAGCGCGAGCAAGAGTGATGGAGAGGCAGGGGGAATAAGGAAAGAGCGGAGGGGGGAGCGAGGGGAGGATGGGAAGATGCCTCTCTTTTTTTTAAAAAACATTAACATTTCTGTGACGTGAGGAGCATCTGCAGGACCACCGTCAATTAAGGTCCCGGTGATTTGGACGTTTCATATAATTAAGCACTTAGGGGAGGGGTTTGTTTCTTGACGGGCAACAACTGTTACAAAACCCTAATGTTTAACGCTGTTTATCTTTGACAGAGCTCCAGGATTCAGCTGGAGGACGTCAGTCAGGGTTTGACTTTGACTCCAGTCGGCGACTGTGCAACCTGTTCGACATGAATGTCCTCTATTCATGGGCTTTCTGATTAGAATTCCAGCTTCAGCCTGGTTTCCCTATCTGCAGATCATATATGCATTCGTTCTTAACGAGCAGTTAAGCCAGCTAACCGATACAGTAGTATCACATGATTTTAGCTTCCCCTCCTGCAACCTCGATCACTCGGACCGAATATTCTGGAAGGTTCTGTTGTAATTGGGACGCTCACAACAGAAGCAGATTAGCAGCTCGAAGATGGACCTCTGCTAACTTTTCTGTAGCTTCATGTCTGGATTTATGGGCCGAATTCTGTAAAACTCTCGTGCTTTCTTTTCTGTCCGGTTCAGGAAGACTAGGGAGTTACAGGAGCTGCACATCAAACCTTCTAAATGCAATCAGTCAGTGACAGGGTGCTCTGGAAAGTTCTGTCCATCAGCACCTCTTATCAGGACTCGTACGGTCACACAGAGGAGCTCCAAAATACAGCTTCTTATTTGAGTCCTGGACCTAACAGAAATGGAGCACTCCATTACACAAACTAATAATAACACACATATTGTATTACATAACAAACCAGTCACTGCAGAAATCATTTCAATACAACGTCTAACAACGGCAGAACGGCGCGTGTGTGTGTGTGTGTGTTTGTGTGTGTGTGTGTGTGTGTGTGTGTGTGTGTGTTTGTGTGTGTGTGTGTGTGTGTG
>JAUZST010012727.1:0-11314 GCA_034779995.1 Parotocinclus haroldoi
TGTGAGCTGTGAGGTCTTATATAGACAGGTGTGTGCCTTTCCTAATCAAGTCCAATCAGTTCAATTAAACACGGCTGGACTCCAGTGAAAGAGTAGACGCATCTCAAAAAGGAGAATAAGAAGAAATAGACAGTTTTTTAATTAAATATAAGTGTCACAGAAAAGGGTCTAAATACTTATGACCGTGTGATATTTAAAATATCTATGTCTGTTTTTCCTGCCAAGATGGGATTCTGAGTGTGCATTAATGAGAAATACAATATATATATTTTTTATTTTAGCAAATGGTTGAAATGAAACAAAGAGTAAAAAACTGTAAGGGGTCTGAATGTTTTCCGTTATATGCAAACACTACACCATTATATATAAGTGACTTGAGTATCTGTGGATTTTGGTATCCTGTAACCAATCCCCCGTGGACACTGAGGACTGACTGTAGCGGGAAATGAGTGGCTAAAAATAACCAACTTAAGCAGATTATTTTCAACGACGATAACAGCTCTTAATATTCCCAATGCTGTGCCGTTATTATAGCGAGATGTATTGATAGACACTTGAAAAGGTCTTCTTAGGATCAACCTTGAAGGGCAGTTGTGCAGAAATCTACTTTTCTGAAACAAATCTGTGTGTGTGAGGGGTGTGGGGTGGGTGGGGGGGATAAAGTACAACAATTATGTCATTGGAAAGTTCTCAAATCATATATTTACCAACCATATGTGTGTGCATGTGTGTGTTTTTAATGTACCCAAAGGAGAAAAAGAATGTAATTTTCTGTTTTACTATGCATATCTGTAGTGTGGGTGTTAATTAATAATCTTCTCAGTCTCATTGGCTCTGTGCGTAGACGTGAGAGGCGGCTGGCGCATTTCCACTTACTCTCCCCCACACTAATCTATTGAAGTTACTCTATTACTTAGCATGAAACACTAAGCAAGATGTTAGTTCTGCCATTCAAAGAGCTAGGTCCAACTGCTATTAATCACTAAGGTGGCATTTCTGTCAGCACATATTGTTTCCTGTTGCACCTTCTTTCTGAATCTGTGAGAGTTTTCTCTGGTTACTCTAGTTTACTCCCACATTTCGAAGATGCATGTTAGATAAATGGGACAATTATGAGTGTGTGTGTGTGTTTTTGTGTGTGCATGTGCCCTGTGATGGATTGGGACCGGTCTACGGTTGGCACCGCCTTGTTCCCTGTGTTGGTGGTTAGGCAACATATAACCCTGAATTGGATTAAGGTGGTATAAAAATGAAATGAAAAAAAGAATGGACATTGACATATCAAGTGTCACTTTTATCAGCATTACATTTGAATTACAAAGTATAATATTATATTATTTAAAGGATTACAGTAATGAGGTTAACACAATGCATTCTGACAAATAAGTAGTGTTCTCTTATTTTGCACTCTCGTTTAAACTATTTACAACACTCCTTTGAGCTAGGCCACTTTCACTTATTGATCGTGACCTTGGCAGCCACCTCATTTTGTGTTCCTATGATCTAGAAAATGTGTAGGTATTATTACAAGCTATATATTGTATTTGTGTTGAATTTGTGGGATTTCTGAAATGCCTTCTGTATTGATGTCTAAGAGATGTTTTATGTCCCCTTGTTGCCAAATGTCAGAAATAAGGCAAACCTGGGAGTGTGTGTGTGTGTGTGTGTGTGCATCTGTACAGTGCTGCACATGTGGATGTCACTGCTAGGCCTGCATAGTCACACCCAGAACAAAAACACCTATATGATTTAACTTTAACTTTAACTTTAGCTTTCCTGTTCTGCATTCATTACCTGTATTAATTGCATCTGTTTTAACTCGTTATCTGCATAAAAGTCGCCTGTCCATCACATTCCAATCTCTGCAAGATCTCACCTCATGGGATAATTGTGAGAAAGGTCAGGAATCAATCCAGAACTACATGGGAGGACCTGGTAAATGACTTGAAGAGAGCTGGGTTCACAGTCTCAAAGATGACCGTTAGTAACACACTACACCGTCATGGATTTAGATCTTGCAGGGCACACAGGGTCCCCCCTGCTTACATTAGCAATTGTCCAGACCTGTTTGAAGTTCGTCAAAGACCATCTGGATGATGGAAGAAGGTCATGTGGTCAGATGAGACCAAAATAGACCTTTTGAGTATGAGCACCATTTGCCAAGTTTGGAGGAAGAAGAAGGATAAGAACACCATCCCAATCATGTAACAAGGGGGTGGCAAGATCATACTTTACTTTTCTGAAAATAGGAGAGGACGACTGCACCATATTGAAGGGAGGATGTATGGGGTCATGTATCACAAAATTTTGGCCAACAACCTCCTTCTGTCGGTAAGAGCATTGATGATGGGTCATGGCTGGGTCTTCCAGCATGACAATGACCTGAAACACACAGCCAGTGCAACTAAGGATGGGCTTAAGAAGCATTTCAAGATCCTGGTGTGGCTTAGCCAGTCTGACCTGAACCCAGTAGAAAATGTTACCCAGCAACAGCCCTGAAACCTGAAAAATCTGGAGAAGATCTGTATGGAGGAGTGGTCCAAAATCATAGTCAAGAACACCAGAAAACATCTGACCTCTGTCATTGCAAACAGTTTCTGTACCAAGTATGAGTTCTGATTTCTATTGAATCTAAATCTCCTTACATAATCGTCAGTGTATCAAATACTTATTTTCCCCACTGTACATATTGATGAAAGCCAGTGATATTAATAGTTAAATAAACCAAACAAACAACTAAACTTAATCTAACCTCTGCTAGAATTACATACCTAAAATGGCATGTTTAAAGTGATTTTAAAAAATGAATGTACACTATACACTTTCTTGGAGCAGGTATTCATGATTCCCTAAAGTAGTCCCTGTAGATGTTAGACAATTATTATTCCTTTTTTTCTAAGTTCCTCAACAAAAACTAAACTAAAAAAACTGGAACAAAAAAGTTAGTTCAATGATACACTTCCACAAATGTGTTTTGAAGACCATACTCTTTAAATACAACAGTTTGCCCACTGTTAGCTCTTTGCAATCTAACTGATTGACAACACATGACTGTAATTGAAACTAAATAAAATTTACCTAAATAAATATACAATACAATAAACAATATAAGATCTAATATTTTATTTCATTTGTTTAACGGTGTTCTCATAATTTACATTAAGGATTCATGTGAACAAAGGATGATGTTTTAGCTCATATTATTGCAAAAATAAAGACGATATTTAAGGGTTTCACAAACATTCAAGCTTCACTGTAGTTCACTTCAAAATGAAGGCATGTACTTTTTCAGTAAGAATTTAACATTGCCCATCTTGGTCAACAAGCATTTATAACAAGGAGTTAGAGGGAGCTTCAGCTCTGTTTCTGTGGCTGAGTGAGCTGATTTCTTGCAAATATACCTTCAATGGCTTAGTCCCAATCCATATTTAACTGTACTAAACAGCATGTAAAATAGAATGTTGTTTATGTAAATTCTAGCAACTCTACACCCATTACACCATATTGTATTATGGACAACTATACACTTCCTGATGTTTTGAAAAAGCACGATGACTAACAACCAGGTTTAACTCTGATCGCAAGATTGGTTTGATTTCATTATGCTAATATCCCATTTGCCACTTGGTCCTAGAGAGCTGGAATAAATTAAGACCTATTAATATAACAATCTGGCAGGATTATAGCAAATCCGCTATCGTCAATCCCCTGACAGAATGCCACATCAGCCTGATAGGGACTACTGATCTCATTAAAGCTTTATAAATGTTTATTATAACTCATTAGAGTCACAGAGGCTTTCTATCAAGTGCAGATAGCTTCTTGTAACATCAAAGTCCTCAGAGAATGAGGATCAGACAATAATAGAGCCAATGTTATTTGGATCAGACAATCCTTCTTCTTATATGGGAGGCATAGGTCTTGTGCATTCAAGTGAAGTAGCACTGGGGTCATGTTAAGTAGGCATACAAACTGTTGGATAAGTGCATTAAAATGAAATAAAACTCTGTCTATAGAGTTAGCTTTTAATTTTATGATTCAAAGTTCCACCAAAACACTCCTTTCTCTGTTTCACAACTGCCATATCATAACCTCCTTAATAAGCTATCACCCGGTGCAAGATCAGCCTCTTAATATTCAGCAATGGACTTTGGTCATGAATGTGTAAAGAGAATTTGGCATTTGTTTGATGCAGTTAGTGCTCAGATTTGATGTTTTTATAGCGCTGCATGATCATTTTATAAGACATATCTTGGTAGCAAAATTTTTTTTTGCAGAATCATGATATATATGTATATATTCTATGTACAATTCTGTCTTTCATCGATGTGATCCATGAAGTATTTTGGCAGGAGAGTGGAGTACTTTGCCATTGCTTTCTCCACCCCTCCCCATTTATCCGGGCTTGGGACCGGCGTGCAGCTGTTTCCAGTTACACGGCTGGGGTGTTTGTATAGTCAATGACACAGACACATGACATGCAGACCACACAGAAAGGACCCAAGCCGCTCCACCCTGGGATTGAACATGCTGATAATGAACTATCCCCAATAAAATTTCTCCTAATATATATAAACTGTGTACAGGAGTGGATCCATCTCTGGAATGTGCTGGATAAATCTAATCATTAAATCCATGGAGTTGTTGTTTGTGTTTGTCATCCACTAATCCTTCATGGATTCACAAGATGCTTGGCTACAGGATGCTGGACATATTTTGACTGGTAGATTATTTTCAGTCCAGCAGCGACACAGATGTGTAAAACTCCAGCAGTGCTGCTGTGTATGATCCACTCATACCATCAAATCACACCAGCATGTCAGTATCACTGCAGTACTAAAAATGATCCACTAATCAAATACTAGTTGATCTATGGTGGTTCTGTGGGAGTCATGACATTTTAGAAAAGTGTAAGGGGGGCTAACACATTATGTTAATACAGAGATGGACTATATTCTGTAGAAAGTGCATGGACCTCCAAAGCGTAAATAAAGAATAAGCAGCACATAAACTGAAAAACACAGAAAAACTTTTGCACAGTATCATATTTGCACTGAGAATTGACAAATCACACTGATGATCATTTGAAGATGTAGCAGCTTTCCAGTTACTTAAAAATAAAGTTACCAACACTGCCAAATTAACATTTAAATTTCTAGCCCCGTCTGAGAGATATGATTACAGTTAAACCACCCTATAATAGCTTTTCGCATTCGAGATGTCAGACAAATATAAAATAGTGAAACAAATGAGTTATGGCAGGGATTGCAGTGCTAGGAAAGTGCAGGGACAGAAACTGCCAAAATGTGCCTTTTCAGCACAAACTTTTTCTCAGCTCCCAAACACAGTTCACTGATCTATAAGTAGTTATGGAAAAGCCTGTCACTGGTTGTGCATGACTGTGCTAAGCTCAATTTTTGAATCTCCCATTTAAATCCAAAAGCAGTACATAATTTAAATAAAGAGAAAAGTCTTTATTGCTTATGCTAAAGAACCATAGTAGCAGTTAATTAGCACAAGGACAATTTAGAAAATTACTATGGTTAAAACACTTCAATATTAAAATCTGGCAATCAAATAACATTTAGATAATGAAGCGCATGGATGTTGAAAAACATGGCCTTGTATGGCAGTACATAAAAAAATTATTAAAAGGAATGAGGTGAAGGTAACAACTAAAAGAAATGTGATGTGCTTGTTATTAGCATCTGGTCTGTTTACGTTACCCGCTAGACCCAATGAAACTTAAGCTCTCAAGACTGCAATGGCCCAAGGTGACGCAGAAGATGAACAGACAGATCGATTAAAACCCCAGGATGGGACAAAACCCAACACAAAACAGAATTCCAATAAGAATAGGTCCAAACTCACTAAAAGAAACAGGACACATCGCTGAATAACACCACAATCTTAACCGAGGTGGTATATGAACTGTGTTTGCTTAGCTGGTAGATATTTTTTCCCAATGCTGAGCCTCCATTGTCATAGATAGCCTCTGGCAAAGCGATGGCTATCCTCAATTGTGCATTCTCTGTCTTTTCTAGAGTCTTATCCTACTGTCACTGATGTTTCAATCCCCATTTAGTTTAATCTAGATGTTGGGTCTCTTACTGAGTTTTAAAGTGTCTGGCTCACCAGGGACCCATCTATCTCAGTGTTACTTTGCAGTCCAGGGGGTACACCAGCATGCAAGTACAAAGATTCTAAGAAGATAAATATAAAACTCTACACGATTAAATTATGTCTGTTAATTTGTTTGTTAAAATAATAATAGCAGTAATAATAACAATAATAACCATAATAAGAACCAAAAATACATTTTTCAAGAAGTTTACAAGATTCTCTTTGGCTGCAGATATATGAAATCTAGCAGCATAATTTAATATGTCAAGACGGAGCTTTAAACATTTGCCAATAATTCAGAGCAGATTTAGAGCTAATAAAGAAAGTAGTGAGGGCAAATATTACAACTGAGATCTGATTGCTGTTCTGATTACACATGAGAAAGAGTGGAAAGCGTTATAACTGAAACAGACAAGTTATTAAAGACTAAATGTAGTGGTGTCATTTTGACTTTTACCATTAATATGAGAAGATGAGATTTTAAACCTCTTTATTATTTGTGACTATGACAGAACATCTTTAAGCTAATACATTAAATATAACAGAGAACATGTAAATTATTCCACTAACCACTACTTATTACAGTTCAAGATCTAATGGATTACATCTAATATGCAGTAAGATAAGATTTCCTTTATATTGTTCTTTTTTCTATTCCACATGAATGCAGTTGAATATATTTCATTTACTAGGAATATGCAATTAATATTGCATTAATATTAATATAATATTAATGCAGTTCATATTGAGAAAAAAATAATAAGCACATAAACAAGGTCAATGTCATTAGCACACCCTGGTCAAGCTTGGGATATATTCGTATTATAGCTGAAGCATGCAGAGACTCAACCCAAATTATTTATCTAAAACACAAATTTCCAACACATGAGAAAAACATTTTCCTCTATTAGAATGTCAATATTAGGATCTGTCTTAGTTGTTGAACCAAAAACATAAAACATGCAGTACAACATTTACATTTGTTTAAGCACTGCAAAGTCATAAATGTATGCAGATAACAACCAGCTTCGGGTAATAATGACCTTAACAATCAGTATATATTAAAATTCTGATCTCCTAGGATTCTCATGCGCAGCAGTCTTTATAGTTTGCTCTGGGTGAATAAATAAAGGACAAACATCCGATGAGTGGCAGTTCCGCAGATGAAACACTGTTTGGTGATACAGATCAATTTAAAAAGGTCAGACTACTTAGAACTGATAGGAAAGGCTATAGTAACTAAATAACTGCTTAGTACAATTGTAGTGTGCAGAAAAGTGTCTCAGAATACATCACATGTTGAACCTTGAGCCAGATGGGCTATATCAGCATAAGACCACGTCATGTTCTCCTTTTGTTTGCCAAGAACTAAAAGCTGAGGCAATTTGTGGACAAATGTTCACCAACACTGTCCAGCTGAAGACAGTATTTATCACCAACAGCATTAATTCCTGTATCCAACCTGCCTTGTTCCAATAGATCAGGCTCGGGGAAACGTGGAGGCGTGTGGAATGTTTTATTGGCAGTCTTTACCAATCAATAATCTGCTAAATTGTTGCTTTCAGTAGCTTGTTTCAGCAGGATAATGCACCATACTACAATGTAAAAGTCATCTCACACTGGTTTTATGAACATTACAATGAATTTAGTGCTTCTCAGTCACAGGACCAAAATCCAGTAGAACACATTGAAACTTTTATTTGGGATAGAATCAGAGATTATATAATGCCATGAAGCACTGAGGCTGTCTAAAAGCAAAAGGAAGTACAGTCGATTCCGGTTAATCGGACCACATCGGGATGCGATGGTTTTGGTCGTTTAACTGACTGGTCCGATTAGACGAACATGCCCTATATTGCAAGACGTGACGTGCTATGTAACGTATTAAATGTTTATTAAACCATTATTGTGCGATATACACGTATAGTGAACGTACAAACAAGAACTACTGTTGCTTATGAACTGTATTAATTAAAAAATACATTTGCAAACAAGTTTTTTTAAACTACAACTAAACCTACTGCACAACGTATAGGTACTCAGCATGTGAAGCATAATACTGTAAAAAACAAGTGCTTATTAAATTCCAGTCAACGTTTTAAGAACTTATCCAGTGTGATCTGACGCGCTTTTGCTGTGGTTAAGTGGCGACGTGTGGCTTCTTTTCTGTAGTAAATGGAAATGTTAGGCAAAGACCTGTAGGTGGCAGTAGAGGGCAGAGATGAAGAGTTTCTTCACGGATATTACGTATTTCTTATTTGCTGTCACATTTTTTGATCTGATTAAGCGGAATTTGATCCAAAGAAGCGAGTGACATTACACGTATATAATAGGATTTGTTTCAGTACTTTAGGATTTGGTCAAAATAAGCGGATGGTCCCATTAACCGGAATCGACTGTATTGTTAAAGTGTTCCTAATAAAGAGCTCAGTGAATGTACTTTAAACATTTTAAAATAGCTGAAGTGGTCATTTGTGTTCCATAGAGTCTTCTTCCTTACCCTAACCCTAGTCTGCTAAAGCGAATGACTGTTTTATTTAGCTACATATAACACTGAACATACATAGCCAATAATTTACATGCAGTCATTGCAGTTTTATTTCTCAATGTGGCTTTAAATGTGCTAATGCTTCATTAAAGTGATCTTTTTATCGAAACTCCTCAGAGATATCGATGATTAGATGCCGGGAAATAAAGACAGTCTACTGACTTCAAATTGACCTCCTTAAACTCATCATCAGGGTGATTTGTCACAGCAGAATGGGTTTTCAGGCTAAGCGAACGCTAGAGGAGTTGATTGGTCTTTTGCGTTATTGAATATGCTATGTCTATGTAGTGTGAAGAGGTTAATTATCTCCTCTACATTTGCAGCAGTGATTTGGTCAGTCATTCATTTTAAAGCAGGGGTTATAGAAAATCCTGTCTAGTAATTAGTGTGGTATGATGGATAAATCCAGCTGTCATATCTTTTTTATGTACGTGGATGAAAAAAAGCATGGTTAATGCTTATGCTAAAATGTCTTGAATAAAACATATTAAATATACTTTGACATGCACAAATCAGCCAAAACATTAAAAATGGGGGAAAAATTCGATTTTTAGATGCATTTAGATGATTCGGATGTTAACGATTCTAAAATCGATTAAAAAATGTCAATAATTGATAATCGAGCACACTTGCATCTGAACATGTAAACCAGCTTCTGTTTTTACACAATAACTTAAACATTAGCACTCACTAACTCTGTTATGGGAGCAGGTAAATGTTGGAACCAGACGCAGCATACAGAGACAACTGCCGTTTATTAGAGTAATCAACAAGCAGAATCAGCTTTAACAAATAGTCCAGGGCCATACACAAAAAGGCAATAAGTGATCGGCAGATGTAATCCAATAAGGGAGAGACGAAACCGGAGTTGGAAAGGCAGAAATACAGGTCGGAAGCACAACCAGCGATAATCCACAACAGTATAAAGTGCTTAGAAACGAGGTGAGAGCCACAAGACTTAGCAGAGAACTAAGATGCAGGAGAGAACTAATAAGGAACAGGTGTGTGTGATCAGGACGGCGATGAGGAGCGTGTGATAGGCTGGGTTTGATCGCCTAAGCAGTCCACATGTGTTACAAGCTCATTTGGACTGTCCCTCGTGGGTATTATTTCATGTCATCCTATGTTCAGTGCTGTTATTTACAAGAAGTAATTCAGCATTTTGACTTTTCTTTCTGCAGATGCTATTTACTTCTTTTTTACTCTGCAAAGCTGAATTTGTGTTCTACGTAATTAAATTTATTTGTTTGATCCTCAGGATTTTGAGTCTATGCTTAGAAATGTTGACCTCATTTATTTATATAAAAGGGCAGATATTTATTTGATTATTTACTTATATGGGTCTTGGAATATGCTAAATTGCTTCCATTTGTTTTGTTCATAAAAAAAAAAATTGGAATTAAATTCATCCTGGATTTGTTTCAAGTAGTCACATGGTTAAGAAAAAAAACTACTAAACTGTATAGAATACCACGAATCGAGAAAACGATCCTCTGAATCATATATATACATATGTATAACAGTGTAAATATGATGTGCCCTCAAAATAACTCAACATACAGCCGTGAAAGTCTAAATCACTAGCAATAAAAAGTTTAAATTGTACATAATTACCCATTTTCCTCCCTGGTATCATGTGACTTATAAGTGTTACAAGGTCTCAGGTGTGAATATGGATTAGGTGTGTTAAATTTAGTGTTATTGCTCTCACACTGTCATACTGGTCCCTAGAAGTTCAACATGGCACCTCATGGCAAAGCTGAAAATAGAATTGTTGTCCTACAAAAAGCTGGCCTAGGATATAAGAAGATTGCCAACACCCGGAATGTGAGCTGCAGCACAGTGGCAAAGATCATACAGCGATTTAACAGGACAGGTTTCACTCAGAACAGGCCTCACCATGGTCGAGCAAAGTGCACATGCTCAGCATCATATCCAGAGGTTGGCTTTTGAAAATAGATGTAGGGGTGTTGCCAGCATTGCTTCAGAGGTCAAGGGGGGCTGCAGGGCAGTATTTCAACATGATAACGACCCCAAACACACTTGCAAAAACACTACTGCCTTGATAAATAAAGGGTAAAAGATCAAGCACAAGGAGGAGGAGCCCAAATCCTCTAAAATCCACCAGCTACTTGATGTAGAGCAACCTGTGTAGCTCTAACACCCTGAACAAGATACTAGGGGCAGTGCTGGAAAATAATTGCGACCACACAAAATATTAACACTTTTAGCACAATTTGGCCATTTTCACTTAGGAGTGTACTTAGTTATGTTGCCAACGGTTTAGATATTAGTGGCTGTGTTTTGAGTTATTTTGAGAGCACAGCAAATTTACACTGCTATACAAGCTGTAGACTTTACATTGTTACAAAGTGTCATATTTTCAGTGTTGTCCCATGAAAATATATAATAAAGTAGTTACAAAAATGTGAGAGGTGTACTAACTATAATGAGATTCTATATACACTGTATATACTGCTCATAAAAATTAGGAGACATTTCAAAATTAATCTAAAGCGATTGAATTAAAAAGCATTTAATTTTAATTAATTAAACAAGATCATCAGTAAAACAAAAAAAAGTGAAAGAAAGTTGTTCGATTACACAACTGAAATTTCATTTTGAAATATCCCCTAATTATAG
>JAUZST010012728.1:0-11314 GCA_034779995.1 Parotocinclus haroldoi
CCAGAGATTAGTAGTGTCTATATATATATATATATATATATAAATTACTGTCACCCAGTGGTCCGATGCAAATAAGGGAAACCCTCATTGTGCAGCGTGTACAAGACAAAACGGTATATAGTATTAGTGCTTTTTACTACTGGTTGCACATTCCCTGAATGTTAACGCTAACTGAGCTAGCTTTTTTTGGTGCTAGGTCATGTAGTGAGTAATGGCTCGAAGAGTGTAAAGCAGAGCTGCCTGCAGTCTCGCCTCCATCAGCAGCAGGTTTACATGAACCTACAGAAAGAAAGACAGAACTTATTTAACACTGCTGACCACAGTAAGATGCACCATCTGTTTTAAAATTACCCACAGTCAGCCACACAGTACAGTGCAAAAGTCTTAGGTCATGATCATTATATCAGCGTTCTTTTCCACTGATCTCCAATCCCATCCTTCTGAGCTTTAGCTTATCTTAACCTTTTTATATTGTTCTCCCTTTGTAAATAATAGCTTTTAAGACTGCTACCCTTACAAAAACATCACTACTGATCAAGCTTTTTTAGACCGAAGCTGACAGATATTGCTATTGCTCAAGTTTAAGTCAAGGTCACTTACAATAGCTGTTTTGTCTAATTTCTTTCCAGATTTTCTTGTTGTATTTAGAATATTTACTTTAAATGGTACCATTGTATAGTACTGTTTGTTCAACATATCATTAACCTGACATGTGCATAAACCATAAACACACATAACTTCACTTATTCTTTAAAATATTGTATAATCAATTATTTTCTCTATAGCAGATGTGCGGCAACTTCCCCTAGCTGAACCTGTGACACTTCCTCAATTAGCACTTCAGTGAGAACTACCTATTAATGTTCTTTGTTTTGTTTTGTGTTTTATTCTTATGCTTACTGGCACCTTAAACTTTTCCACATTTGTAATTTATTGAACTCAACTAGAATTATGTTCTGAAACTAAACATAACAGTACACAATACTGCAGTGTGAAGAAACGCAAAATAGCTTAAAAGTCGTGATTATATAAGAATTCACTACCATTGCTATAAAAGCATCACATGTAGTTCTGGTAAACCCAGTTGTCACCCAAAGTCCCCAGCAGATTCAGTTAACTGAGAAATGTACAAGTATCATAGTAGAAGTGTCATATGATCTAAATATAAACACTCCTTGTTCAAAACAAAATTGAGATAAGATCATTTGTGTGGTTATAAAATGATATCCCTGAACATTCCACAGTGCTCCATTAAATCCATTATTAAGAAATAAACCAAAAAAATATGATATAACCATGACCTTAAGCCACCCAGCAAAGGTCTGTCACTAGGACAACTATTTCCCCAGGCACTCCACTTCATGAAAGATTTGAAAAAAGGTTAGAAAAAAGTAATTTGAAATCACATTTGGCTTAATTTTGTTTGCGTTTTTGGTTTAAATGTCTTGAACTTGTTGCACTGTGCTATATATGACTCAAACCAAGCACTGTACATCATCCTGAGAACCCCTTTCCAATACCGAACCATGGAGGCGGTAGCCTCATGCTGTGAGGATGGTTTTCATCTGTAGGGACGGGGAAACTGGTCAGAGTTAAAGGCAAGATGGATGAAGATAAATATGGAGCAACCCTTGAATAAAACCGGTTCCAGTCTGCACCTGACCAGAGTCGAGGGCAGAGGTTCTCCTTGTAACATTACAACAAATAAGTATAAGCTATATGGGTACAGTTATTAAGAAAGAAGCTTAGTATATTAGAGTGGTCAAGTCAGCAATTTTGCCAGGAATCATTACCCAGAATTGCACAGCTGATAAAACCACATCATAAAAAACTTCCAGCTGTAATTTCAGCAAACACTTGTGTACACCAGTATTTATCTGGGGTGTGAGATGTTGAATATTTATGCAATTGATGGGCATGTGCTTTTTATTTAATTAACCCATTTGCCACAATAACATTCAAACTGTCAAGAAAAGTGCAAGTCACACAAATTGTAACCAGTTATGATGTAACAGTACAAAATCTGAACGTTGATCATGATACAACTTCATTCTAATATTAGTATGGGTCATTATTACATTATCAGTCTCACATACCTTTTCTGAATGGCGGAACTGTCTCCAGAAAGCGTAGTACATTCTAAATGTGGTCTTGTTTGGATGGCAGGCAACAGTTTTCACGTACACCTTCAGATTACGTTCCAGCAGCTGATTGACCTGGCCATAGTCATAATCATCATACCTTAACACAAGCATTGCAAAATCATGAATATCAACATACAATAAAGGTTATTACATTTTTTTTTATTTAGTTTTAAACTTACAAGGAACAGTCGGTTTCAAAGTTTTCATTTCCCCTAATTTGACTTTTTTTAATTTGACTTTTATCTTCATGAAAAGCATGCCTACTAGATTACTCGCCTTCAGATGTATTAGCTGTATCTGACACTTGTAGAGTGACTTTAACCCAGTTCACAGCGTTTCGTAACCTCATATTTAGGTTTTAACCACATGCACATACACTTGTAGTTAAATGGTCAGCCAATGTGAAATCCAAATCCAAAGACCTGTATTAGGTTAACTGGTTGCTCTAAATTTGCCCAGTGTTGATGTGGCTGTTTAGTGCTGATGTAACCTTGTTCCTGTTGTGAATAGTTAGTGAGGCAACATTAAATAAAGAAAGATATAAACAGACAAACAAGCAATAGTGTATAGCTGACCTGATGCCATAGATGCAGTGTATATAATTCCAGAGAGCTTTGCGAAGGGTGGAGGTGTCTACATCTGTGTGCATGGCCATGGTGTGATAGGTCAGAGCACACACAACCTGGAACTTCTCATCCAACAGCTGAGCCATTTCTCCATACAGCCTGTTCATGAGTGAAAAACCATGGTCCTCCCACGAGTAGTCCTGCTCGCAGGCGCACACGCGCGCACACACACACGGGATGAGATAGAACATTAAAGAAGTAGTTTTGTTATTCCATCCTTATCGCTATGCTATACAGTGTGTGCCGTTTAACAACCGAATTCTGTGAAAAAGTGACCATGGATATTGAAATTAACTTGTGTCTTCTATTTGTGTTTATTTTATTTATTTGATTTATGTGTGTTTTATTTTAAACCATGGTATAAATTAATCCCAAATTTTTTGATGCAGTACAATACAGCAATTCTTATCTCTGTCATTGTTTATCAAAGTTATAGATCTTTTAATATATAAAATGTGAAAAACAATAAAAGAAATGTTACCACGTCGTTTTCTAACATCCAGAATGTGATTTTCTCATCGCAAGGGTTTGTGTTTTTTTTTTTTGTTGTCATTCAAACATGAATTACTTGTACTTAATACAGATTTTTATGAAAATTCTTAAGCCAATAAAGCTACTGGACGTTTATGGATGTTAAATGCGCATTCCTGTACATATAGTCCTATAGTGTTTCCTTTTCTTTTTGAAGAATTTTTACAAACTACTTCAGTTTTATGATCTGTCCTTTCAGAAACTGAACTACATTTTCACACTGAATAACTGGTTGTTGTGAGTTGTCAATGCAGTCAGTTTTTATCTGACGTACACAGATGACATTAACGCAAGTACAGAACTCATTACAGTTAAATTTCAGTTCTAAAATGTCAATGTTATCATGCAGAAAGTTCTGCTTGTGATGATCAGCCAGGTGCAACAGATTTAGACACTGCTGTATTCCTGTAATCACACATACCATGTTGTGTGCGCGGTACCTGAGCTCTCATTGTTGGGGGAGAATGCTCCCCTCTTGTACTGAAGTCCTGATAAATGAAATCTGGATCCTGAACAAACCGTGAGACAGAGTGAGGGAGAACGGAGGACGCCACTGTTAGGGAGAAAGAAAACGTACGTGTTACACTCGTGCTGGGGTGTGCATTTGTACAGTACATGTCCAACAAAAATAAACACCTTCAGCAGGTTCCAGTATATTCTCAGTCCTTTCTCTCTCAAATCGAGTGACCATCTCCTCCTGAGTGAACTCTTCATCGTGCTGCTGAACCATCATCATCTTCTCCATCAACAGTTCCACTTCATTCACGGCCTCAGTCCACTGTGTGACGAAGTTGCACAAGCAAACAAGAAAAGATTGAGTGCATATTCATAACTACAAATTAAAGTGCAATCATGCTCACTTTCAGGTTTTCAAACTCTTGTGCATTTCCATCTTCATATGAAAACTGTACTCCAAAGCAAACCATTTTGCTGTTTAGTTTTTTTTTTTCTTTAGATGACAGCTGTGCTGCAAATGTTTAAACAAGATAAGCAACTACAAACCAGCAAACTGTGACCACAAGCCCAAAAATACCTAATGTTCTTCACAGAACACATCATAAGTATATTAAAATAGCTGGTATCTCACACACGCACGCGCAGACATATGTACAGTCACTCGGGTCACTCGGCATGTGCATCGGTGTCTTTCTATTCATTTAAGAAGTCTTCTATCTCACTGCTGAGAGTTAGAAAAACGCACCTCTTGTCGATGAAGGGTACCGTGAGTGGTGGGAGGGGACTCGTGTCCTGTGGGCGAGGGAGATTTCTGCTCAGATGGACATTCAGGCTCAGGCTGAATTGCACAGCCCCATATGAAGGATGCTAAAGAATGTGCATGGGTCATAAGGACTATGGCCTGGATCAGCTCTGCCAATGACCAGCGAGGCTCTGCCCCTGGACACACAAGCTCCTAAGAACATGAAGGTTGGAGACATTATTGTACTTGAACACAAACAAAGCTAATGTATGCATTAAGAAATTGTTGTTATTTTTCCCCTAGTACTAAAGCCTGATTTAATCAGAGGGGCCCAGATTTGAGACAGAGCCCCTGCATACACACGTATATGTGTGGCTGCACAGTAGTAGTGTGAGGAAAGTGATTTCAAAGAGATATTTTAAGTGCCAGGTTTTCACAGATGTCACTGCAACATAGCACGAACCGTTACGTGTACCCACAAGGTCATAGAAGTCAAATACATGATTATGTATTTAAATGTACAGTATCATATAATAGCAGAAACTTTAGATGCAGATAATTCAGGTATTACAAGGTATTCAAGTGATTACACTTAATCCACATTTAGAGTTTTGTTTGCACTGAAAATACAAGGTTAACATGGGTAACAAATAATGGAAGATTGTCTTACACAAATACAAACCAAAACCCCGATTTACAGATACATGCTGCATAATTTCCGTTGGGATATGCAGTTATGCTTCAGTAAAGTTATTATTCTCTTTATGAAAGTAATTCAACCTATTTAACCCATATATTATCTTGCCAAATACAGTGCATTAGACGTTGTAGTGAAGCAGTCATAATGACACTCAGCGTCTGGTGCAGAAAATTTTATTATCCACAAAGTTATAACCCTGATCAACATATAACTGGTGCTGCACTCCAGTGCAGATTAGTTTCTATATGAGAATTAGTTTCTATTTGCACGGCAAGGGAGGAACAAGCAGAGTGAGAAAGCCTGTGTCACAACGCGGCACACCATAAGAAAAAAAAACAGTTCAGTGTTTGCAACGTAAAAGTGCTCATTTCTCACAGCGTCTGCATGCTTCTGAGTCAGTTCCATCCAGCGGTTTTACAATAAATGCTTGTGTCACATGTACAAAAGAAAATGCAATGTGCTGTCACAAAGACAATATATACGTTCTAATTCAATAAGGTTTTTGTGTGAGTGAGGCAACACTGATACTAAGTATGAGAAGCACTGGAGTATCTTGGTTATTTAGTCATGTACACTACAGTAGTCCAGCAGCTTCACTATAATATGTGATATACAAGTATAAATACAGGATAAGTCAAAAGCCACAAAACGTTTATTAGTTATTCATTATGATTATATTGTTCTTTCAGAAACAAAATGGATAATGATATCTGAATACCCCAACAAGTAATGGGTGAGGAGGTCTATCTTTTATACTAAGCCTGAAACATGGCTGCCATCTTGAAAGCTGCCATATTGGATCAAGGGCAAGTTTTTCCCAATGGGAAGGTTGCCGTGTAGAACATCAAAGATTTGCAATATTTCTTGAGGTTCAAAAGTTGTCAGCACTGAATGTTCCAAACGTTTGTTGTTTGTCACAGGTAACTGGAGATGGAATCGACAATTGAGGATGTCCGGGGAACGCAGCTACCGTATCATAGCTGTAGAATTCACTACTACACACTAAAACCCAGAAAGACCACCAGTTTCACACAGCACTGTTTGCATCCCTCATTATAGAGAAAAAAACCCCACAGGCCTTCGAGCGAAAGCCACGTAGTATGATGTTTCCCGTGTCTTTTGACTCACCCTTTATATAAAGTTGTGTGCGAATTCACAGAACGATGCTTCGAAGTAAGTTAAGCAACTCATACCTGTATCTGACTATACAACAGGCTATATCTATATAAAGACAATATTACAGATAAAGTTACATGGCATATATTAACAAATTTACAATTAAAGAGGAACTACATTATCATCTGCACAGCATGCCTTTATCAGTCACTGGTACCTGTACAATATGATGCCAAATTATAGCCAAAAAAAAAAAGTCTCTAAGAGCACCTGCCCCATTGTCAGAGCACTTGGCTTCATGCTGTAAATGTACATGGGAACGCAATTACCTGTACGTGTTCCTGGGTTATAAGCCATGGTCGGTGTGCTAGCAGCTTGTTGAGCGTCTGCAGGCGCTGGAGTTTAAGAGGAGCACAGTGAATACCTCTGAGCCAGGACTCATCACCACCAGCTGATCGAAATGCAGAGCTGTGCAGCTGTACCAAGTAGGAACACTGATGCCGTGCAGATGCCTGGACAGAAACAGAACACAAGCTGAGCCCTCAGTGAAAATGATTCTCAGCCAAGACAAGAAGAGAATGTCAAGTGTCCCATCTTCTCTCACCATGACAATAATGTAGTGTCTCCATGAAAGTGGCAAGGGGCCATCTGGCTGCAGCAAAGCATTTTGGGTGTGCAAGAAGCAGTTCAGGTAGGTGGGATGTAGTCCCATTACCATAGTTACGTGATCAGCATGACCGACTGACATTCCTTCATCCAGAATCTGACAGACAGAAATTCATACGGTTTAGCACGAACATCACTACATTAAACATTAATCTTTTACAATAAATCATGGCCAGTTAAAATAGCTGGACACACTCGATTTTTAACCTCACAGCTGTTAAACCAAAACATATGCTTGTGTTGATATCTATACTTAGCAGCCACTTTATTAGGAATACCTTATCAACTGCCCAAACATCTAATCAGCCAAACACATGAGAGAAACTCAATGGCATATAGACATGGCCAAGATGAAACAAACAGAAAGCTGCCTGTAATATAATGGTGTGGGGGCATTTTCTTGGCACATTGTGGACCCCTTATTAACAAAAAAAAACATTGTTTAAAGCTACAGTCCTTTATGATCACAGTGTACCATTCTTTAATGACTACTCCAAGCAGGATAATGCATCATGTCACAGTTCAAATCATCTCATGAGGTTTTCTTGTCCATGACCGCGAGTTCACTGTACTCAAATGGCCTCCGCAGTCACCAGATACAAACAGAGCACCTTTGGAATGTGGTAGAACATGAGATTCACATCATGGATGTGCAAGATGAATTAGACGTTCCGAGAACAAAAGGGCATCCACCTGATACTACCAAAGTGTACCTCATAAAGTGGCCAGCAAGTGAATATTTACATTTAGTCATTTAGCGGACGTTATTACACAGAGCAACATACAATGCACAATCCAAGCAATTGTAGAATAATGGCCTTGATTAGGTCTCCTAAACTCTACACCGTTACAGTCCCATATTGATGCATGTTGTTTGCAATTTGATACTGTTTAACAATTTCTAGAAATGACTAAAAATAGAATCTCATATCAGAACCGTAAATTGCACAAGAAATTTCCAGTACAGAGCTTAAACATATAAAAAGAAATCGTGCAACTTTGGATCCTAATTGGTCCTATAAAAATATATTAATTTTTACATTTTCATATTTCATATATCAGAATGACAGCATGGATTTAAACCTAGGTGACTGGATATAGCATTTGTGCCTAAGAGGTCATGTGACATAATTCAATCTAATCTCCATGTGCTGTGTCTGGAGTTTGCTTTGTGATTACCAAGGACATTTCCTTCTACTCTTCTCGATCTCAAACTAAAATAGAAACGTAAGGAAGATTGCAGGGGAAGTCAAGACCTTCGTATTCAGAGATACTTTTCAGGGTATGGGAATAGATTATCATATAAACGGGGAATGGCTTAGTTTCAGCTTGATCACTCATAGCATCAGTGGCCATTTCGGCGACACACACACACACGTTTGTTTGTATGTATGCATCTATCTATCTATCTATCTATCTATCTATATATATCTATATATATCTATATCTATCTATATCTATCTATATCTATCTATATCTATCTATATCTATACTGCTCTAGAAAATTAGGGGATATTTCAAAGTGTAGATGCACTTAAAAAAATGGAAGCATTTGATCTTTATGACACAAGAGAAAAAGAATAGCGAATGACAAGTCAAAGAAAGTTGTTCTATAATGCAAAATTATAATTGTCATGATCAAGTCAACAAGTCACTGACAGCCAATGACAAAGTTCTGAAACTGTCTAAAACTTACAAATAGGAAAACCGCAACAACTAATTGCAGTGACAATTGTGACACACAGGCGTAGGATTTTAAAGGAAGAGCAATTTGTGGAAGTGATGAGATGTCTCTGGGTGTTATCACAACAACAAAGCAATAAAAGAAGTGGCATGGAAAAAAAAAAAAAAATCGGATAAATTACAGCTTTCAGGTATGCTTACTAAGCAATCAAAGACTGTTTATACTCAGGTTCATTCACCTTTATAACAGTGGAAAACTATGTATTGCACAATATAAATATTGACATCACCACCAGTGTAGACAGTGCAACCACTCAAAAAAATAAAAATATTCCCCAATTAATAGCCTTGGGTGAACAGAGTGCTGAACAGGTTTGGCTTCTGCTTAGAGCACATCATAAAGCATTCAGATCTAGGGACTGTGAGGCTTAGAGCATGACCAGGGCAAACCTGAAAACGACTATCTCCAGGGTAAAACATGCTTACAAACTGCAGATTAAGGATCACTTTAATTCCTTTGACCCTCCTTAATGTGGCAAGGGATACACTCCATAACCCACTTGAAATCCAAATCATGGGGTTTTCACCCTTCTCCCAGCTGAAAGGCATTACAGTAGCCTCTGCTCCCATACCAGCAACGTTCCTGAATTCATAGTATTAATGTAAACTTTATTCCAGAGATTTGCACTATGCCACATTTGCACATTCATATTGCACTTCTTACAACTTTCGTCTATTTTTTATATGTACTCTATATAGCTCTGATTGCTGTATAAACCACAATGTTCACAGACTTTGAACTAGTTAAACTCATCTCTCACTAATCACCATGTGTGAGTGTATGTGTGTTTCATTTTGAAATGTCCTCCTTCTTCCTACGCACATTGTCCATTTGATCAGTTTCAATTACCATATATTTGCACTTTGCAGTTCCACAATTACACACTGGAGTCAATCTGAGTCTAAGTCTCCTTTATTCTGCTTTATAATAGTCAGGACCCCCACAGAACCAGCAAATATCTGGTACTATATGTGTGTTTTCTTATTCTCAGCACTGCAAAGGCCATGATTTGGTGTGCGGGTGTCACGGTGGTATGAATGGATCACATACAGCAGTGCTGCTGGAGGTTTTAAATACCTCAGCACCACTGCTGGACTGAAAATAGTCCACCTAACCAAAAATGTCCACCTACCAGCATCCTGTGAGCGCTGATAAAATATGTAAACAAATGAGCTGCTGTCTCTTAATCTACATTTACAAGGAGGAGCAATATAGTAAATGTGTGTTATAAAGTGCACAGTGAGTGAACACGGTATTTAAAAGCTACACATCCCGAGCCATCCCAATTATGGACTCTTCTCCCTGCTGAGGTCAGGTAAGTACTACCGCGCTCTAATGACCAAGACAGAGAGAATGAGAAGGAGCTTCTTTCCGCAGGCTATTCGGACCCACAATCAGACAGTCATCACACATGAACCATAAATCACCCAAATCACTCCCAACCCCCACCCACAACCTTAAAGCACCACTGTACTTTACACTCACACCTACATCACTTACATCCACTGTAAATATATACTGTGCTTACAAATAGTTCTTAGATTCATTACTATATTATTTCATTTCCTTCCTTTCTCATGTATATACAACAACTGGAGGTTTGCACAAAGAATTTCACTGTATGGTGTACACGTATAACAATACACGTGACAAAGTCTAAGTCTAAAAAAAGTCAATAGTACATCACCACCACATCAGTGTCACTGCAGTGCTCAGAATAATCCATCACCAAAATAGTACCTGATCTGGTTCTGTGGGGGTCTTGACTATTAGACAACAGAGTAAAGAAGACTAGCAAAGTATGTCATATAAGGTATGGATTACAGGCTGTAATTGTATAAAGTGCTTATATAAGTGTGTGTAGCATATTCTGTATATGCTTCTGCACAAAATTATGTACATCCTATATATCGAAATTCGTTACCCTGGACACTTCTGCCCTTTACCTGTATTATAGGTAATTAATCTCTAGGTTGCATGGCTGGTTAGATACTACTGCATTTCATTTATTCTGTACTAGTACTCTGCACAATGACAACAAAGTCTAATCTAATCTAATCTAAAATCTATTTCTAGAAAATCTTACAGTTCACTCAAGATTTTATGGCAATCATTTAATACAGCGTGACTTGCAATAAACGTACAACCGCTGAACCTCCACAGTGAAATACTGACTTCAACCTATCGTATTAATACGAAATACGAAACATGCTTACATGTTTATTTATCCATCTGGTATTAATCGGTTCATTTTGGGTGTGCTTAATTTTGGCATGGATGGCCAACTCCCAGTGTAATAATGCTGATATGGATTTACGTTAATAAGTAAATTAACTAAACTCATGTAAAATTGCTTATATTGGGACTGGTTTATAAATTACCTCTTCAGCCGGAATGAAGGCACTGGGACCTGAGGACAATTCCTGAAGGACCTCTAAACTACTCTCCTCCTGGGGAAGACAGCAAGTGAGAGGACGGGTAGAGAGTGAGACACAGGGGGCAGACGATATGGAGAGAGTGAGACACAGGGGGCAGACGATATGGAGAGAGTGAGACACAGGGGGCAGACGATATGGAGAGAGTGAGACA
>JAUZST010012729.1:0-11314 GCA_034779995.1 Parotocinclus haroldoi
GTGTGTGTGTGTGTGTGTGTGTGTGTGTGTGTGTGTGTGTGTGTGTGTGTGTGTATGTGTGTGTGTGTGTGTGTGTTTGTGTGTGTGTGTGTGTGTGTGTGTTTGTGTAATTGACTAACCACCTAGGGCTGTATCCCCACCTTTACTGCCAGTTAGACTCCAGCTCCAAACTATCATTGAAGGAGTGAATCAATTAAAAAGGTTTCAAAAATGTATTTTAGTACCTTACATTTGTAAGATTGTAAATATATTGTAAATAATCTTATATTTAGGGTAACTATAGTAAATTTCGAAGACTGAATATCAACAATATTAAAAGGAGACGTAATAACACATGTCCAATACGATAATATAAAAGACTGTCCATCTCACCGGTGCTGAGATTTCGTTAAAACTCCAATACTGCCCTCTAGTGATGATACGTGATAATGACAATACCACAAGGCTTTTTAACACACAAAGGAAGAGCCCTAGACGGAGCGCCAGTCCATCGTACACGCACACACTCATACACACTATGGGAACTTAGGGACGTTGCGTAAATCATAAATAAAAACAGAATACGATTATTTGCAAATCTTTTTCAACATATTTATAATACACTACAAAGACAAGATATTTAATGCTCAAACGGATAAACTTGAATGTTTTTGCAAATATATACTCAGTTTGTATTTGATGCCTGAAACACATTCCAAAAAAGTTGAGACAGGGTTATGTTTACCACTGTGTTACATCACCTTTCCTTTTAACAACAATTAGTAAGCGTTTGGAAGGACACTAATTGTTGAAGCTTTGTAGATGGAATTATTTCCCATCCTTTCTTGATGTACGACCTCTAGTTCCTCAACAGTCTTTGTGGTCATATTTTGCATTTCCTAATGTGCCACATATTTTCAATGGGGGACAGGTCTGGACTCCAGGCAGGCCAGTCTAGTACCCACACATTTTTACTACAAAGCCCAGCCGATGTAACACGTGCAGAATGTGGCTTGGTATTGTCTTGCTGAAATAAGCAGGAACATCCCTGAAAAAGACACTGTATGCAGCATATATTGCTCCAAAACCTGTATGTACCTTTCAGCATTAATGGTGCCTTCACTGATGTGCAAGTTATCTGCACCCCCATACCATCAGAGATGCTGACTTTTGAACTTTGAACTTTGAAGCGCAGTTCAGACAGTTCTTTTCCACTTTGGCCCAGAAGGTCCATGATTTTCAAAAACAATTTGAAATGTGAACTCGTCAGACCACAGGATACTTTTCCACTTTGCGTCAGTCCATCTCAGATGAATTTCTGGGTGTTGTTAATATATGGCTTTTTTATTTGCACAGTATAATTTTAACAAACTGTGTTCACTAATAATGGTTTTCTGAA
The DNA here is from genome assembly GCA_034779995.1 of Parotocinclus haroldoi. Classification (NCBI taxonomy): domain Eukaryota; kingdom Metazoa; phylum Chordata; class Actinopteri; order Siluriformes; family Loricariidae; genus Parotocinclus; species Parotocinclus haroldoi. The sequence goes on from JAUZST010012729.1 coordinate 1,379, forward strand.
GTGTTTTTGAGCCCATTACAGAATGATGTTTGTTTTTAATGCAATGTCACCTGAGGGATCAAAGGTCACAGGCATTCAATGTTGGTTATTCACAAAGTGGTGAACCTCACCCCATCCTTGTTTGCGAACAACTAACCAGGTGTTTTTTAAGCATTCCTCCACTTTCCACTTTTAACTTTCCCAGTCTTTTGTTTCCCTGTACAGACTTTTTTGAAACGTGTTGCAGGCATCAAATTGAAAATGAGTGAATATTTGCAAAAACAAAAAACAATTAAGTTTATCTGTTTGAACATAAAAGATATTATCTTTACCTTTAGGAAAAGCCTTTTTTGTTTCATTGGTTATTCATCAGCTATTGATAGTTCTTGATGCAGTACCATCTGAGGGATCGGAGATCACAGATCTTCAAGTTAGGCTTGTGCACAGGCTCTTAATGCACAGATATTCCTCTTGTAGATGGAGAAATATATAAATGCCTTTTAATATTTATTTGATTAACTATGTTATTAAGCAATTCTTCATTCTTTTATTCAGTGCCGCTGCCAAGGTGAGGGGACAGGGCACGAGACAGAAGCAACCTAGAGCCTAGAACCTAGAGCACCAATCCATCATAGGACACATACACCTGCACACAAATATTCACATACACTTTTGAAACACCAGTTAACCGAACAAACCTTGTAATGTAGGAAGAAACCAGAGTAACTGGAGAAAACCCACGCAGGCATGAGGAGAACATACAAGTCCACACAGGTGAAGCCCAGGGTCAGGATCAAACTGGAGCTAACTGAGTGCTAACCACTGCACCACCATGCTTCCGTTATTAAACAATGTTAATATGTAATATTCATACACATTCCCATGCATCTTTGCTCCTCAGATGCTCATCCTTTCGTGAATAATGCTTTTGTTTCAAGTAATGATTACCATTTGACTTGGTGAATAACCTGATAGTAGGCCAGGTATGAGCTTATAAGTATGTGCTACTTTTTATTTCTCTATGGCATGGGGTTGTGAATCCTTGCCTAAGCTTGAGGGGAGAACCAGGGTTAAACCAGTTCTGGCTCTAACTTCTGTACTTCTAACCCAATGTTGATTTGAGGTTGCCACACCAACTGACTGCATTTATTCTGGATTAAATAATGCACAGAAACTTGGCTACATTCTTTATTGTTTGTGTTTAATTTGCATTTGTGTATTAGGTATTGTTTAACAAAATGTCATTTAATTATTCTGACATAGGACATCTAGGCTGCCCAATAAGGTCAGATCCACCTTCTGAGTGTTGATCCTCCCAAGATTTCTTTAATCACATAGGGAGTAGGCCCTTGTCACTGTTGCCACAGGCCTGTTCACTGGGGCTTTAAAGCTACAATATTGAAAAACTGAGTTTAAAACAATGCTCTGTTTTAAAACATTTTAAATAAATAAAACTGTCTTTACTTAACTTCACTCCCTCCCATTACTCTATGGATACACTATATGGCCATTCCTAATGAGTTGTATCCAGATCTCAGACAATTGTGTAGTTCTGGAGCCGTATGTCCACTGTGATTCAGTGTTATGGTCTGTTAGGGATGGATGCTGCCAATCCAAAGAAATTCTGGAGGAGTTTAACATTCCCAAATGCTGTCACAATAACCCATGGTCAGTGATTTTCTTTAATGTTACACATTGCATTAATAGTCTTTAACCATGCACACAATATACATTGTTCTATAAATTACAAATTACTTACTTTAAAAGTACTGCCGGCTAGAACACAGAAAAGCCCCCCTTCCCCTTTCACAATCACAATTCACCTATGTAGCCTATGCCAAGGCTTCCCCTTCATGGGGAGGGCCCGTAACCCATCTCGGAATTAATTGGGCACAGATTGAGGTGTGTCCCAAAAGTGATTGTACCAACAACAACTGCGGAGTAAAAAAATATGCCTTGATTTGATGCATCTGCAATTTTGTTCCAATAGAATTCGATTTCACACTATTGAAGTCAACAAGATGATTAATTCTAACATACCTATCTGATATGGTGTGAAGAATACAGTCACTCAGACTTACAGAAGACTTAGTGCTTCTATGATGGCTTGGGTGATGGTTGGGATGATGACTCTGATTGGTGCATGTGTTACAACAAAGCTAAGCTAAACATCAACATACTGTTTGTGCACTACTATGATCACAACTATACATATTACTGGCGCATGATTGACTCCAATCCATTTTTCTATTACAAATAGTATACATAAATGTGGCTGTTAGTTGTAAAAACCTAAATATGCACATTTTAAACATATTTTTTTCCTTTTCATATTGATTGTAGTTGCTTACCTGGCATAACACAAAGCCTACCCAAGTTCATCTATTACTGTAGTAAAGACTTTTTCAATCACCACATATAAACCCCACATTTTCCTGGTTACTTTGGCCTTTTGCTGTTGTTTACAGGACACATCAGGCCTGTCCTCCATTAGCCAGCCATGTCCTCATGTGAAGTTTGGCCTAGCTGGAAGTCATCGCTGAGACTCCAACCTTCCTATTATCTACAATTTATATTTTATACCATTACGTCATGTAACTCTGTGATTTAATGTATCTAACATAATGCGGTCAGTCTGAACCTAACAGTACAGATACAACAAGCACTAACATCAATTGGAAACCACCATTTTCCAAATCAACGTAGTCTTTAATTGGAGTTGCATCACAGTCTAAAATGGGAAAAAATGTCAGCTCCAACCATTATGGTTTACAGAAGGCAATGAGTGTCACAATGTGAATGCAAAATATCTGTGAATGCATGTATCCTGAGAATGTTCATTTGCCACTCAGAGCTGCATTGATTAGAAGTGTGCTGTGCTGGTATTCCTCTGCTGCCACTTGAGCTGTGGGCTGATTGAAAAAAAGAACTTACCCTCCCCCAACACACATACACAAATAAGCAGGACTGTGAAAGCCCAATCACCAGCAGCACCCTTTGCCCGAGCATCTCCCGAGCATCACTAGTGTAATCAGGCACTGATTAGCAGACTCGGGGCCTTTCTTCAGCCTGCTGCCGAGGTTAATTTGTTCGTCAGACAGTGTCGCATAAGGTAACTGAAAGAGGAATCAGAACGTGCATGGGGCGATATTGCACAGATAAAGCAAACCTGTCAATCAGTCATGATTTACTGAAAAGGGGCATTGTCACAGAGCACAGGTCTTCTTCTTTCTCCCCATCTTGCCATATCCAATCTGCCTGACATTCAATCTAAATTTAGTCACTGAACACCCTTACTTTTTTCATGGATAAATGATGCAATGGTACAACTCGTTCTTTAAATTATAAGGGTGATTTGAGTATATTTCAGGTATTTATTGCCTATATTTTCTCTAAGATAATTTTGTGTAAATTTCATAGAATATAAAACAGATATCTTATGGCAATAATCAACAGAAACATAATTGTATCACATATAAGAGAAAACAGGAAAAATATACTCATTCAGAGATGAATCATAACAAATACAAAATAATGGCATTATGCAACTCGTTACAGCCATTGTTACTGTTAAGAAAAATATAAATTGACATTATAATAGCACTTAACTGTAAAAGAGCAATGATAACACTAAGATATTGAAAGAACAATTTTCCGCCCACCTCTGTTATGCGCCAGAGATGTGAACGAACCGGCTACATGGACATGCAAATTGAAATTCTGTTACAGATTTTAATTTTGCACTTATTTAAATCATTTTAATGTTTTGCATATGCACGTTAACGTCTTTAAAAGCTTGTTAGTCAAAAGTTTGCATCTAGGAGATTTACTATATTGTGGGCAGATTAATCTGTATTCTATATCTTTTTTTTTTTTTTAATGGATGGCTCTGGACCAAAGACAAAGGGAACCATCCAGACTGTTATCAGCAACAGTACGAAAGGCAGGGTCTTTCGTGATATGGGGTGGGTCAGCGACCTAAGCACAGGTCATTTTTCACTTCTGTGATGGCAGTACTTATGCAGATTTTAGATCAACATTTATTTATTTATTTGTACATTTATTCACAAATTGTAACTTCTTTTCCCACCTTTGGCTTTTGTGGGCACTTATACTTTTGTGGGCACTTGTCACAGCTTTTTTGGAATGTGTTGCAGGTCCGAAATGCAAAAAGGATTTTTATTAACAAATTAAATGAATTTGACCAGACAAAGGATTACATATCTTGGGTTCATAGTGTCTGAATCGAAATAAAAGTAAATGCCTGGAATACTGTCCCAGCTTTTTCTGATTTGAGACATATATCAACATAGTAAACTCTAAGCATTTTAGCCTTGGAGGAATACGATGACGAGAGTACAAATAGAGAAGAGAAAGAATGCTAACGCAGTTATTATGTGTAATAACAGCACTCATATATTGTACAAACAGTTCCAGTTGTGATCGGAAGTAAACTGAGAAATAAAACAAAAATCTTATGCCTATGAAAGCTTTAACTTAAGGCAGCTCTACCAGAGAATCAGCACTGAGGGCAAGAATTAAAAGCCCATAAAACTATCTGGGAAATTAGGTGAGGCAAAGGGTTCTGGTTCTGACATTGCTAAATCTGAGTATTTTTCCCTAACAGAGTAAAATAAGATTAATCTAAGAATTATTTTAATACATTCACAAAACTAACTAGAAACTTTACAGAAATTAAATTCTGCCTGATAGCAACTGTAAAGATTTAATGAATATCTTGAGCTCCTGCTTATTTTAACCATGTTCCTTAGCGCTGATTGTGTGCATAAATTCTTTAAGTGCATGATTATTAAACCTAACTTTGGCTTCACCATGCTGTCTATTTCTACAATGATTGTCAATAAAAAAATGACATTATAATATATAACAATATAACAGTAAAAGAACAATGATAATACATTGTCATTTTAAACCAGATATAAATATTTCTTAATATTTAATATTAAAATGAAAATGTTAATATACCTTACTTTTAAATTAAATTGACAAAGTATACTTAAAACCTACCCAGGTGTCTTTCTGTCATCTCAGTCATTACATGAAGACAAGATAGGCTGTATCTGCGTAGAGTGAGATCTGTCAAGGATAATATAAAAAGATTAGTTATAAGAACCAACCAAAACAAAACCAAAGGTAAACACAGATTGCAGTTAACTTAGCAGCTATACTAGCACCCTGGGTTCACCAACATAGTAAGCATTTTGCTTTTAAATTGTTCCTATCAATCCATTGCTCACTAAATTACATCACACTTATAAATGCATTATTATAAAACAAGCTTGGTGTTAATGATTTTGGGTTTCTGCAGGTTAATGTATGTGTTTTATACATGACCTTACTGGGCAGATGTAAAGGTGGGCAGATGTCTACTTTGTCAAACAAATGCATGAAAATGTATTGGAATTGAAAACTGTGCTGCTCAAAAATAAATTGGAAAGGATTCTTCTTCCTCTACAGTGCATTAATTCATCTATGGAACCAGGAGGCACTTAGTGTGTATAGGGCAGTGTGTATAGGGCAAGAGTGCAAGAGTTAACTGGAGACCTGTGATCTCCAATCCCAAATGATACTACATCAATATCTATAGCTTATATAACCCAGTGAGCAATGGTTTATTGGTAAACCTTTATGATTAACTATAATACGGAATTACATTAAAAAATGCCACATAAAACTTTACTGTGCAAAAAAGAAGCCTTATGTTAACAATGCCCAGAAGTGATGTTGACTTCTTTGGGCTTGGAGATCTCTGGGATAGACCATCATACAGTGGAAGTGTGTACAGTATGTCCCATAGGTACCAAGTATTTCTGTTCCGAGAGTGGGTTTTCATGTCCAAAACTTTACATGTCCAACATATTTAGCTTAAGAAACTGGCTTGTGAGCCAAATTATCTTGCTTAGTTTCATTTTAGTATCCATTGCCATGACTTGCCACTTCTTAGCTAGGTAATTGCTGCTATTACTAAGAGTCATTATCCTGGGTTTAAAATATTGTAAATACTTAAACCTGATGTACACAGTCTTACAAGTCATCCCTGAAAAGTATATAATTGATTAAGTTATATCTTGCTGATTTACTTTAGCACTGTCGAGTTTGTGTCTTATTTATTTAGTTCAGTTTTTTGAACTTCTTTGGTAAGCGTGCAATGAATTCATATTGTTCCTGTGTGGTTCACATTCTTAAGGTTTTGGGCCCTATCTGGTTTCCCTTTTCCTCACTTGTTTATCACACCATTCCTGTTTGCTGAGTTTTGGACTGTTTGTGGACTCTGTTTGCCTAGGTCCAAGTTTTGTTATTGCACTCAGTTCTCCAGTGTTTTTTCTGCTCTGTACACAACTACTTCTTCATAAAGCCTGCATATGACTGCAACTAAGTAAACAATAATGTTCTTCCCACCTCTGTTAAGCACCAGATATATAAACTACATGACATGCAGACATGCAACTTGAAATTCTGCTACAGTTTTTAATTTTGCACTTATTTTAATTATTTTAATGTTTTGCACACACGTTCACATTTTCGAAAGTTTGTTAGTCAAAAGTTTGCATCTAGGAGACATTTATGACATTTATTTTCTGATTTGAGGTTGTAGAACATATGGCATCCTAGTAAACTCTAAGCATTTCAGCCTTGGAGGAACACCGTGATGAGAGTTCAAATATGTGCTTACTAAGGTGTAAGTTAGTAACCAGAAAAGAGAAAGAATCCTAATGCAGCATGTTTAATAACAGCACTCATATATTGTACAAACAGTCTAAGTTGTGATCGGAAGTAAACTGAGCAATATACATTTTTTTAAAAATAGCTAAGTATGCAAACCATTCCAGTAGCCAAATTACCAGGAAACAGGTACATGCAGGGAATCCAATAGCCAACACCATGAAACTTAAGGCAGCTAGACCAGAGAATCAGCACTGAGGGCAAGAATTAAAAGCCCATAAAACTATCTGGGAAATTCGCTGAAGCTGATAGGCGAGGTAAGGGGTTCTGGTTCTGACATTGCTAAATCTGAGTATTTTTCTTCCCTAACAGAGAAAAATAAGATTAATCGTAGAATTTGTTTAATACACTCTTAAAACTAACTACAGAACTACTGTGAAGATTTAATGAATATCCCGAGTCACTGCTTATTTTTAAGCATGTGGTTGTGTGCGTAAATCCTTAAAAGTGCATGATTATTGAACCTAACTTTGACTCCAGTATGCTGTCTAATTCTACAATGATTTGAAAAAGCAATTTACAGCTGTGTATCCAAATCCAAAAAAGTTGGGACAGTACAAAACATTCAAATGGGAGATACAGATTTTTATTTTATTGCAGACAGTATGAACTAATAATAACTAGATAATTAAGTTTTTTTCTGGTCAACATCATTTTATTTATTAGTAAACATCCATTCCTGCATTTTAGGCCTATGATACATTCCAAAAAATCCATTATTTTCAAGCTGCAGATAAACTGGTTCAGGCATTTATAACTTTAAGGTTGGGTTACTGTAACTCTTTACTTGCTGGATGTTCTGGTAAATCTCTAAATAAATTTCAAATAGTGCAGTATGCAGCACTAAAAAAAGAGAACTAAAAAAAATGATCATATCAGTCCTGTTCTTTTGTCACTACACTGGTTACCAATTAAATTTCGTATTGTTAAAATACATCTTGTAACTTAAATTCTTAGAATGAGGGACTGTGGTGGCCTAGTGATTAAGGAACTGGACTATGGGCCAGGGTAGGTCCAGGGTTCAAATCTCACCTCTTCCACAGTTGGGTCCCTTAACCCATAACTGATTTGCATTGTTAGACTGTATTAATTGTAAATCAATAAGTCGTTCTGGATAAGGGCATCTGCTAAATAATGTAAATGTAGAATCCAGCTTGTCTACATCGTTCACAATGTGTAGGACTTCTTTCAGCTGGAATAAAAAAGTCACAGCAGTGGAAAACACTTTCTTATACTTGCCCCCCTTCAGTTATGACATAAACTTCAGACACTCTCCAAATTTTGTCTAGGCCATAAACATTCTTATTTCCGAACGTTTTTGATTAGATTTAGACTGGGCTCAGGTTGGCTCTTGCCTATTGGCTGTTACCTTCTTGTTTTCCTCTTTCTATTTATGCTGCTATAGTTAATGCTGCTGGAGTCTCATTCTGCACCTGGCATTAGTGATTGAACCAATACATTTTCTCTTTTTTCTCCAAGCTGATTTTCCGGTACCAGTTCAAGCACCACACACTTAACACAGCATAACTCATCTCTAAAAACCAGTCCGACCATACCCTGGCCAAACCAGAGTGCAGTAACTCCCTACATACATTCAGTTATCAGGAAACAATGTGCATCCAAGAACTTACTGCTGAGGACTCAAATCTTTTACATTATTTAATTTAATTGTTATATTTGCTTAATTTTACTATTAATACAAACGTTAACATCAAGGTCATCCAAGGACGATGGGTTGCTTTTTGAGTCTCGGTCCTCCCAAGGTTTCTTCCTTCTATATTCAGGGAGTTTTTCCTTTCCACACTCGCTCTATACTTTCTCAATTTGGGATTGGCTTTTTAAGATAATATTGTAAAGCTGCTTTGAGAAAATACACCATTGCAAAAACATTATATAAATAAATCTGACTTGACAAAATTCTCCCACATTCTCTATTGAGGACAGGTCAGGACTGCAAGCAGGCTAGTTCAGTTCTGGTACCTTCTTATACAGTACTTACATGCCTCCATTCTGGGCTTTGTGGCAGAGTGTTCAATATTTTAACTAAACCAGAGCCTCTTGTTTTTCACAGTACAAGAGTCCTTCAGGTGCTTTTTGGCAAACCCCAGACAGGCGTCAATGTGTATTTTACTGCTGAGAGGTTTCTGTCCTTCACTCGGTGCTGCAGTGGCTGACGATCTGGTAGCTTCTCCCATCTACACTAAAAATCTTTAGAGCTCAGCCAGAGTAAAGCTTTGGAGCTTTGTGAAAAAAGTGAAAATGTATTTTCAGTTTACAAGCCATTTCCACTTCTTTCTGTCTCCCTGACACATCTTTTTTCCTTTACCTTAGGTTACGCTCTGCAGGCAAGGCCTATGTTCCATGGGACAGACACTTAGATGATCATCCCCTTCTTGAGTATCTACAGAAATTCAGTTCATCCAGGGGTCTAGTCTCTTATTTGTACAATCTATTTAATGCTGGGAAATCCCCATCCATATGTGCTGTTTCAGTTTTGTCCAGGGAATTTGACAGAATTGGTCTAGAACTTGACTGGGAAACTGTTTGGGCTAATATTTTCTCATCTTCCTAATTCCTGGCTCATCAGCTAATACATTTTAAGTTTGCCCATAGAGTCTATATAGCATCATGCAGAGAATACTTAATTAAACTGTCAGTTGATAAATTTTGCAAGAAATCCAGGACATTTGAGACTATTTTCATATGTTTTGGGATTTCCCACTTATCATAATATTTTGGAAACATTTTGTCAAAAAAACTTTAAGAACTTTTAATGTTCAATATCCCTTTATGTGAATGTTTATGTTAAATGTGTAAATGTTTATGTTTATGATGATTCTGTCCTTATATTTAGCTTGCAACAGAAAATGCCTCAAAAAAGTCATTTTGAAAGGTTGGTTTAAGTCTGATATAAATCTGGCAGGTATTCTTATGTTTTAGATATTTTGAGGCGTGCCACAGCAAGGTACCACAAAGCCACGCCATGAACAATTAATAATTGGTCAGCTGCTATATTTATATTATACCTTTTTTTTCTTCGAAAATTTGACTTTATAATTGGTAGCCTATCTATTAGTTAGCAGTGTTTCCTTACCAGCAATGTATGTATTCACCCCCCATGTATGTGTATGTACCTGATTCCAAAAAAGTTGGGACACTAAACAAATTGTGAATAAAAACTGAATGCAGTGATGTGGAGGTGCCAACATCTAA
>JAUZST010012730.1:0-11312 GCA_034779995.1 Parotocinclus haroldoi
AACTCTTTTACTTGGTAACTCAGTAGCGTGTACAACATGTAGCCATTACCCGCTCTACAAAGTGCTAGTGACAGTCTGACATAATCGAGCACAGAGTGTTTGCTCGTATACACCACACTTAATGTTCAACTTATTTAGAAATTTCTGTGTCGCTCCGTTCAAGTCGTTCTTATTTATTTTTTTCCAGCGTTTATAAAGTGCCACAGGTGACGTAAGCGGATATGTAAAGGCGAGTAAGACATAAATCATGTGACATAACAAATCGATAATTAAATTTGTTGCCAACACTTTTAATAATCGATTTTTATCGATTTGTTGTTGCAGCCCTAGTGTATAGTGAATGACTTCTACTTTTACCACTCTCTGGGAAAGTAATGTGGAATGAATTACTAAGTCAGGTGTGTACTGACCTGTGTGTGCTTCTCCTGCAGGGCCAGAGTATGGTTCACGAACCTCAGCATGCCTGTCAGGGAGTCCAGCTCGGGTTCCTCCGGTTCATCTCCATCCACCATGTAAGTAAGGGGGTTAAAAGTCATGTCTGACATGCAGGACTGATCTGGGTGACTCAGGCCCTGCCAGCCGCTGCCCGAAGTACTGGAAGGCCTGAGTGCTGCCCTTACTCTGGCCTTCAGACTCTCAGAGAGCTCCAGGGAGACATCTGAGGAGGCTTCCCTGTAGGACGTGGAGGACGGGCTGGAGCGAGTGAAGGAGTCAACATGGGAGCCTGTATGAGGTGGTAGCAACTCTTTGAGAGGAGGAGAGGGAGGATGAAACGTGCTGGAGTCGTGTTGGAGGGACGAGTTACGGATCTCAGAGGCTCTCTCCAGACTAGAAATCTTGGCTTGGAGACGCGCAATCTCAGAGTCCTTTGTGAAAAGAAAAGAAGAAAAAGATCAGCTCCTCTGCTGTAGCTGTGTGGACTGTAGTGGTGCAGGGACTACCGACCCAAAGTTTGAGCCAAACTGCACCTGTTAGACTCTTGAGCAAGACCTTTATATTTCCAACAGGTCAATCAATTGTGGCTTAAAAGGTACAGTGGGCGAAGTCTTGGACAGATCACATAATTGTACTCGTTGGAGCGTTATGCTGTGGCCATGCTATCTGCAATTCGTCTCCGCTCTCAGAAACATCCTGACATGGATTGTGTGACCATGCACTTAATTTGATTTCAATCGTATTTCTGCAGTTACATATAGTATGCTCTGATTCTCAGATCAGATTATGTCCTAAGAATCAGATTTTAGTTCACTAATCGTATTTCTCAGAGCATATATCTTATTTCAGTTGGTCTTCTCAGTCTGTGCATGAACGCAAACGTAGCCCGGAAGCAGCTGGAGTCTTTGCTTGTTTCTACTTCTTCTGTGAGATTTCTATTGAGTTATGAAGTACGATTTGGATTATTGCCTGAGTCATGTAAACCACAGACCTTCCCATTATCAGAAAACCGGATGGGTAAGTGCATGTAAAAGCATTCACTTTTGACTTTCAATGGAAAGCCGCAAGTGCTCTCTTTAACAAATTTGCTGTTAAACCTAGGCTCTTGAGCAAAAACCTTAACTCTTAACTCAATCAAGTGTCAGTCACTCTGGATAATGGAATCTGCTAAATTTGGTAAATAAAAAATAAAGCAGGACTTTTCTATAACGAGGCTCAGAACAGCAGTGCGTTCTCTTGTAAAAGAGATGATTGATTGTTTAAATCAAGAAATCAGGAACATGTTAAACCAAGGCAAAGCCAGCCTTTAGTAACCGAGGTTTGCTCAGGATTGAGTCTCATAACTTAAGTAAACAGCCATGCAATACTAGCCTCATCAGCTGACAAAACCTAATAAGGCACAAAAAGCTGCTGGCACACAGAGATACCAGAATGCCAACAAAAACAGGGATTCGAATAACAACGCTAAGGTTCACATTCATGTGTCAGGTGCACAGGGCGTTTAAGCATGTCAGAATGGCAGAACAGGATCTTTAAGTACAGGTGTGGCCTCCTAAAGTCTTCCAGCAACAGTTGGTTTAAATTCCAGCAGTGTGGTAGACAGATGAGGAAAGACCTATTGACGCCTCATGTGCCGCTCCCAGTCCATAAAGGTAAACAGAAAACAAACGCCCATGCTCAGAGCGTAAAAAAGACAAAGGGAGAAAATGAAGAGGGTGTAACTAGGTGGTTTATGAAAAAAAAAAAAGATATTGTTATTTACCCTCTGATGAGCACCAAACATCTATTATGAGAAACAATTTCCATATTTCCCCCATCTATAGAGCATAGTATCATTAAATGATGCAGAATTTGGAGAAATTCCTATTAGAAATTCTAATAACCGGCTGGTCCAATTAAACAAACATGCCCCATGTTACAAGACGGGATGCGTTATAATTTATGTAACATATTAAATGTTTATTAAACCTTTATTGTGCAATATACATGTATAGCGAACGCACAAACGAGAACTACTTTTGCTTACAAACTTTGTTCATTGAAACGCACAATTGTCGTCTTTGCCAAGCCCGTAAGTAACACCAACTGACGCTGACTAGTGTTTGATGGTTGTTGCTTGATCTTATCCAGGAAACCAAGTTTTTCAGCTAACGTCAAATCCCACCGTGGCATTTTGGCAGGGGAGACAAGACATGCACAGTTCACTGACCAAAGCGTTCTGATGCAGATGCATCCAATAACCACGCTGCTGGCTACTGGGTGCTTCGTTGTGGGAAAAAAAGTGGTGGGCGTGTTCACCTGCCGCTGGTTTTTCTCTTGTCAACACAACTTTTCGGATTTCCTGACCTTTGATAAAAGCATAAATTCTCCCATAAATCGCTGACCCACTTTGCATCCGCTAGGTGGCGACTTGTGGCTTATTTTTCTTATTCTTATTCTCTCACGTTCTTTGTGATATATTTATGTGGGTGAATTCAACAGAACCATGTTAAACTGGACAAGAGTGGTCACCCAATAGTGCCAAAACACACTGACAGTGTGAACATGTACAGCATCAGATTATCCAGCAGTTCATGTGGGATCCTCTTCATATTATTTTTTAAATATCCCCTCATTTTATGTGCAGTGTATATTTGTTGTACAGTGTGTGCATTAATGTGTGCTTGTAACTGAAGCACCATAGTGTTGTGTATTTCATGGAGGGAGAGACATGTGCAACATATATTCGGCGGTACCGAGTCCTCTTCAGACCTTCGTTTTGTCCAAAGCATTTCTCTCATGGTAAATTCTTTGCCACTGTCCATCTCTTTCTTGTCATTTTCATAAAGCCACTGCTATTCCTGAGAGCTGTGTATAATTAACCTTATCAGTTAATGACTCTGACCTTAATGAGGAGGCTCTCGTTGGCATGCTGCAGAAGCTGCTCGATGGAGCTGAGCTGGGAGCGGAGGTCGGCTGCTTCTGCCCTGGCCTCCTCCAGTTGCTCCTGAGAGGTGCGGAGGTTGATGGAGATCTGATCCGACACCTTTAAGAGCTGCCCACGGCTCTGCTGAAGAGCTGAGAGCTTCGGGGGAGACACGAGAGAGACGAAAATGTTTCATAGTGAGACATGAGGGGACAAGAGGGGAATGGATGATACACTCCTAAAATGACTAGATATCAACTAAAAACACATACAACACCCTGTTTGGATTGGATTAGTTTCTGTAATGCAACTTGCCATTATTTAAGAAAAGCCCTCTTTTAATTAGCTGAATGTGTCTGAAATGTTGTTGTTGTACCTCTTTTGGATGTTGCTATTATGGGTCACCACAGAAGACCTGGCCCGGCCCCTGATCTGATCTGCCCTCTCCATTTATCTGGGATTGGAACCAGCTTGAAGTGCACTCCCAGTGAATGATGTGGTGGTGCAGTGCTTAAGGTACTGGACTACTGACAAGAAGCTTGCCAAACTGCCATTATCCCTTAAGCAAGGCCCTTTACCCCCTACTCTGGATTAGAACTGTTAATGTAAAGAGTAGCTCTAGTGTGTGTACCTCTCGGTCGTGATCTTGTCTTTGCTGGTCCATTTCGTGCTGTAGTGCAGTGACGGTGGCCTCGGCCTGTACCCGCCGCTTCTCACCAACACACAGCTGCTCCTGCAACTGCTGCGCTTCAGTCTCCTACACGCATACACACACAGCCTTTACACACTGACTGATCACTTTAATAAGTACCAGGTTTCCACACTAGTCCATTTTAATCAGTTTCACTTAACATATATTTTTCTACAATTACTGACTGCAGTCCGTCTGTTTTCCTACATGCTTTGTTCGTCCCCTTTACTCTGCTCCACAAGACCCTCACAGATCAGGCCCTATTTGGATCGTGGATCATTCTCAGTACTGTATTTACACTGACATTAAAGTCGGATATATTTCTGTAGCGGGTTTTTAGACTGGAGCATTGATTTTCTACGATCCTCTAATATGTAAGGCCAATCCCACATTTAGCAAGCCTAGGGCTACAGTGGCAAGGAAAATCCCTGAACGTTGTGAGGATAAAAGGATTAGGATTAGAAGTCAAAAAGGGACCCAATCTGCTTTGGTGGCTTAGATGTTCTATGTAAGAATTAACGTTAGAGTTAAAGTTACAGTAATAAGATTATATTAACAGTTTAAGTAAACAGATGCTGAATAAAAATTAACAGAGAAAACACATTTTAAAAATACAGTACTATTTACAGATATACTATTTACTCTGCTCACAAAAAATATTTTTAAAAATGAAATATCCCATAATGAAATATCACCTAATTTTGTGAGCAGTGTATATATTTATAGAAAAAAAGACTGATATTTTTGAGCAAATGTAATATTATGAAAAGCTGTGACAGACTAATAAGAAGAGACAGCACAGAACTGGAGACGTGGCCTGGGTGCCCATCAGTATCAGTCAAATTAATTTATATAGTGCTTATTACAATGGAACATTGCCTCAAAGCAGATTTACAATACAGTCGAATCTGGTTAATTGGACCAGCGGTTAATGGGACCAGCTGCTTATTAGTACAGAAACAAATTCTATTATATACGTGTAATGTTATTTGCTTATTTGGACCAAAATTCCACTTAATCGGACCAAAGAACATGAGAAGCGAATAAGAAAAAGAAGCCACAAGTCGCCACTTAGCCACTGAAAGCGGGTCAGCGAGATATGGGAGGATTTTTGGGATCCCGGAAGAATTCATGTTTTTAATCAAAGGTCAGGAAATCCGAAAAGTTGTGTGGACAAGAGCAAAACCAGCAGGAGGTGACCACGCCCACCACTTTCTTGATTTTGTTCAAGTGCAGTTCGTCAAGAGAAGGCGTCAGATCACACTGGAAAAGTTATTCAAAAGTTGACTGGAATTTTTTTATTACAGTATTATGCTTTGCATGCTGAGTATCTATACATTTTGTTGTGAATCGTTTCCAAAAACTTGGTTGCAAATGTATTTTTCAATAAACAAAGCACGTAAGCAACAGTAGTTCTTAGTAGTTTGTACGTTCGCTATACATGTATATCGCACAATAACGGTTTAATAAGCATATAGCACGTCCCGTCTTGTAACATAGGGCATGTTTGTTTAATCAGACCAGCCGGTTATTAGGATCAAAATGATCGCATCCCGATGTGGTCCGATTAACTGGATTCGACTGTATTATATTATCTTAAAAGGCCTATGGTGACAGTGGCAAGTAACACTCGCTGAATGTAGAAGGAAGAAACCTTGGGAGAACCAAGACTCAAAAAGGGACCCATCTTCCTTAGGTGAGGAACTGCCTTTGTGCCTGCCAATCACAAAAGGAGGCGTGGTCTGTGTGTCTTATCTCAGTACGATGCATGGCCTCTGTGCATGTCAGCCTCAGTAAGAGGGCTAGCCTATGGGAATTCTAGTCTCAGTACGAGGCGTGGCTTGTGTTCCTGTCAGTCTGCTAGTGTGTTTGTTTGTGTGTAGTAGTTACAGATTCTGAAGTCCAGACTCATCCCTTACCTTCTGTCTGGCCAGCTGTGTGAGATCAGAGAGCTGCCTCCTCAGAGCATTGCAGTGTGTGTGTTCTTCCTGCAGCTGCTGGATGCTCTTCTGTAGCTGCTCCCGACACGCACACAGCTGCTGGCTGTGCTCCAGAGAGCTCTGATACACAAAATTAAGAAGTCAGACGTCCAATGTAGTTTACATATTTATAAATAGAGTTTAAACCTAACCATATTACACACAGGAACGATGAAATAACATTAACATATCAACTGATACTAAATCCACCTGGAAACGCCAAATAGAAGGGTACAGCAGTACCCAAGTTGTCATCTTTAAATCGCTCCAGAAGGCTCGTCAAGAAATGGAAACGAGCAAGACAGAGAAACAGAGCAATCATTGCTCACGAGGAATAACGTAAACTGAATTAATCAGTGCCAGATCCTCATAAAATCCCCCTGTATAAGTTATTCTATAAATTCATGTAGTTGTATTTATTACTGGAGGAGCTTCCTGATTTGCGATGGTGAAATGTTCAGATAAAGCCATCATAAGTGTGTGTGTGAGAGAGAGAGAGAGAGAGAGAGAGAGAGAGAGAGAGAGAGAGAGAGAGAGAGAGAGAGAGAAAATGAAAGAGAGACGTGTTCTAGTATAAACACCTAATTCTTGTGGCATGAGGCAGTAAGATTTGGCATATTCCCAGCTGTTACTGACAAACTATTGTATATGTAATGGTAAGACCCTCTCATCCTCAATCAAAAACTTGGATAACTAAAATAAAATAAAGCTGGGAAGCAAAGCAATCACTAATTTTCATAATATGTTAATGAAATGATCCTCAATACTGTTTGTGTCAATCAAAAATATGTTGATTTTAGTAGCATATTTAAAATTGCTTTAACTATATGCTGAGTTAATCTATATTTTTCAGTAATGATAGTACTGTGGTCTGGTCACACTGAAAATTTAAGAATATTTATTATCTAACCAGAAGTTTAAAATTTTCCAGGGACAGCTCAAAATTGTTAAAATATTGGTCAATTTTTGGAACTTTAGGGAATTTCCAAACTGCAAATTAATTCCCCATTTTCATCTTTGATATATCAGCTGAAGCCAAGTCTGAGTCAAGACCAATATAGAGAGTGACTAAGATTAGACTGAGACCAGATTAAAATTTTTTTCATCATTCACATTCCAAGAATTATGCATTATATGCTGTAATTATTAATAGATAATACAGTATTAAATTTCTGCAGATATTTCATAGAAGTGTAATGTTTCCCTTATTCTCTCAAGTCTTGACCAGTGGTGACCATATATAGTCAACTGAATAAACCAACAATATTCAACCTATTTTTTATCTTAAGTGTAAAAGATCAATAATACAAATTTCAGATTTTACAAAACAAGCAGTGAACAATTTACATAATATTCAAAATAAATCTTGTAAATTGACTGGATTCTGAACAAAGAGCAGTAACCTGTTTTTTCCTGTTATCCAATCAAAGTTGGGCATGTAGACAAATGAATGATTTACTATTCTACTTTAATGGATTGTTGAGATTCAATAATGATTCAGGTTGTAATTAACATTGTGTCATTCAAACGCATTGTACTACAACACTATTGTACTCTCTCTAGTCATATTCAAATCCAAATGTTTTACCTAGTTACATTACTTTTAGTGACAAAGCCTAATGTCCACATGTGAATAACAGCAACAATACTGTACCTGCATGACACAACATACAGTACGAATGAGACAGTATTGCACTATGTCTATAATGCCCATAGACTCCTGCAAAAAAGGCAGATTCAAACAAATATTCTCCTATTTTTTACTATGGGAATTATGAATAATTAACAAATTAGAACAAGCATACTAATATATTTTTGTTTATCCTACAGCAGGTACTATCTAAGAACCATAAATCAGAGTCATGCTAATGTCGAAAATGTAGCACCTACTAAACCAGACAGAATACAAGATTAAAAGAAACCATTTGATAAACATATTTTAATCAATCACTCAAACCCTGTATGTGGTTAACTAAACTGCTTGCTGGACTAAAATTAAATAACGGTGACACCCAGGGTAAATGTCTATATTGTGGACCAACTGAAAATAGTGGGAAATTAGACACTGTATTGGAGGTGATCATTTTCATCAATCTTGCAATGTTGTCAATGTTGCATTTATGTAATCAGTTGTTTAGCATATATTGCTATAGGGAGTAACAAACAGCAGCATAAATGTTGTTTTGTGTGTTGAAAGACCTTTTCCAACAGATAATTATTAAACATAGCATCACTGGCTTGATTCATGATTCAGAATCAAGGATACAACTGAATTTTGTATTCGATTTGATTCTTCTTCTGCATGTCATGTTAATGACAAAAATATGAGGATGTAAAAAATGTTACTCAGTGATTAAATTCAAAATCTCAGAATTGGCATTTCTCTCTTAATGTTTAAAAAAAACTGCTAGTAGCAGGGAGGAGGAGTCTTAGGAGGCTTAGAGGCAGAGGTAACAAAAGGTGTAAATACAGTGAAGCAGAAAAAAATTAATAAATGCGAGTTAAGCAAACGGTACCGATCAGCTAGTCCAGGAATAATGTTTGTTGTTGACCTTATTAAAAATTCACTCACATCTCTTGCCCAGCACAACACTCACTAAGGTATAAAGACAGCCATCGCTAAATAATTTGGAAGGTGGGAAACCATAAAGCAGCAGTAATAACATGGGTCTTTCCCAGGTTTTTATCAGCTAAGAGATCACACAAACAATTGCTGTCCTCTTAGAACCTATTATATAACAGCATGGTAAATAAACTGTATTTAAATAAAGCAAATGAAGGTAGTCTACACTATTAGTAGTCTCTGATATTTCCCACATAATCAAGAATGTGTGTGTGGGTGCGTGTGTGCGCTTTGAAGTTAGGACTGTGGTGGTCTATTGGTTAAGGTACTGGATTATGAAATAGGAGGTCCAGGGTTCAAATCCCACCTCTGCACAGTTGGGTCTCTGAGCAATGCCCACAGTTGCGTGGATTTGTAAGACTGTATGAATTGTAAATCATTCTGTATAAGGGTTTCTGCTAAATTACTTATAATCTAAAAGTCAAAATATGTGGCTCTTAAGCTAAGTTAGGAGCTCTAAGAGAATTCTTCAAATATTTTTGACAGTTGTGTATTCCACACCCTGTCTTACCTATTTACATCCATACGCTGTCTCATAAGTCACACTCTTTAACACAGTCTACATAGTAAATGAGGGCATTAATGATGTCAGCTATATGACACATTATTTAGTACCCAGTATGTGAATGTAGCCTGCTATGAGCAGAGTTACATGAACAGATCGTAAAGAAATTCAATGAAGCTGCTACACACTGAATAATGTAATTACTGAACTAGTTTGATGTAAGATATAGGACTATGCTGTTTTCCTGAGCATAATCAGATGGCTACCAATAAATATTGCATATAAACATGCTTAGTGTCTAAACTTTAGCAGTCTATGTTAAATGGTTTGGTTACAGTTACACATTTATTGGAGGGGCAAAAGCAAGCGTATATTAGGACAATAAGTGGAAGCATATGCGTTGTGTGTGTTAAATGATACAGGGTATTATGGGTTCCATGCCCTGATCCATGTCAACTGTTTCTGGATATTGACATCACAGACATCAACAACATAGGAGTATGACTCTTCATCATCTGTCTCTATCTCCATCTCTGTCCATCTCAGCTGTCTGTTTGTGTTTGGATTTCTATGCTTCCCTAGAGTACACATAAGATTTGACCAGTCTTTAATATGATATAACACTGGACACTTCAGAAACATTACCATTATTTGCAGGGAACTTTGGAAGCAGGCATGTAGCATGGATATTTACTCTACCAGTACAGCTTCTGTGTCAATGTGTTTGAAAAGGTCAGTGTACAGGGGCAGAGTTGTGTAGTTGTTTTTTTGATGGAATGCATTGAGCTTGTCAGTCCCAGGGCTCCCCATTTAAAGAATTAAAGAGATTTGCAATGGCAGTAAGGTATTTCATTTTTTTTTTCAAAGTTGTAGCGTATTTACACTTCTGAAGTTGCAGGATAAAGATATACCTTAATGAGTCATTTTTCTTCTCTAGCTAATTACAGTTAATATACAGAGTGGTCATATTTGGCATGGATTTTCAACACATGCATTATACATTCATTCGTCTTCTCATCTGTTTAATCCTAGACAAGGTAGCAGTAAAGACAGAAACAAACCGAGACACAGTTGCACACTCATACACACACTTACACACTAAGGGCACTTTTAAACACCATTTCCCTAAACTGCAGTACCCAGAGTCTACCCACAGGGGCACAGGAAGGACATGCAAACCCCTGATCTGACGTAGTAATTGAACCAAAGTCGCCGGAGCTGTGAACTTGCTGCACTGCGCCACCATGCTGCTCATACATCATGCACCATTGTGAAAATGTGACACATCTTCACACAACCACCTTGGGTATGAAAAATGGACTGGAAAATGCATATCAACTGAGAAGCTTGTGCTTAAACAAAATTAACCCAGTGTTAACCCAGTATCCTCTGGATCCTCTGAGTATTTTAGAATGGCAAAATAACTAGCTATAGTGTACACATTTTTGTGTGTACTGGTTTTTAACAGTATAGCAGTGAAAAAGAGAAACAGTTTGAACAACATTGTGACAGATGTGTTCAAATGGAAAGGATAGCAAGTGGCACCTAAAAAGACATGGGCACAACAAGTTGAAGATGATAGGCATAACGGATGACTCAACCTCCATGATGCCAAAACTGTCACCCTTGATCGACAAGCATGGTGAGATGTCATAGCTTAGCTAATGTCCAGGATTATGTCATAGCACAGCACACAGCAGCACATTGGCTCCAAGATCATTCTTGCCCAGACACTAGGGATAGAGTAGTAGTATTAGTACCTACAAATGTGTAAGCAAAACTTTGTGTTAATAAACATTATAGTAAACATATATAGGCTGTAATTGGAGGCAATGTGCTACATGGACTGCTATGTGGAATGTCAATTCTACAGTGTGCACACATTAAGTGTTTTAGCTTGATGTTCAATACATAACAAATTTTGGATAACAGGGTCAATGTCAAGTTCTCATCAATGTTCTTATTAACTGCTAAACCATATCATGGCGCAAGCATCAATCGGGAATAAAATAATTATACAAACCATTTAATTTTACTATAAACATAATTTTATAAGAGAAATGGAGCTGCTTTCCAATGCCACTGCAGGGAATTTGTGTGTGTGTGTGTGTGTGTGTGTGTGTGTGTGTGTGTGTGTGTGTGTGTGTGTGTGTGTGTGTGCGTGTGAGTGTGTG
>JAUZST010012731.1:0-11312 GCA_034779995.1 Parotocinclus haroldoi
GCGGCACAAAATGGTTTAAGGTACACAAGATGGGAAGCACACACACACGTTTTTCATCATTGGTGGATTTTTCACTGACATAACCAAGAGACCAAGTCTTGGATTTCTGTTATTTATTTCTTTATTTACTTATTTCTTCATGTATTATCCTAAAGCTGTGAAAAATGTAAATAATTGGAAGTTAACAATTAAGAAAAATTATTTCAGTACTTTGTTGCCCCACCAAGGGATATTTGAATTTAATGTAACTTTCACGTTTTCACGTTTTCTCTTCTGCCAGCTTAGTTTATATGCAAAGCTGCATATGTACTGTAACTGCACAATAGTGAGAAACATGTCTTTCAGTATTAGGCTATCTAGTTTGTTTGTATTGTGCATTAGATAAATGTAAATACACCTCCTCAATTTTCTGAATTAAAAGTAAGAGCTGCTGTTATTAGATAAATAATATGCAAATACAGAAACTCTTAACACATCCAAAACATATGTACGTTCGAAACTTTTCATGCTATGAAAAGTACTTTTACTAGATTTTCTATGGACTTTTTACATTAGGGCTATAGTGGCACCTCTGCACTTGAACTGCACCATGCACCCCTTTTGGTCTTTAACCAATTATCGAAAGCATTCTGGTTCAGTACTGGACCACTTACTCAACACTCAGTCCACATACAGTACATATTATACCGACTAAAACCTGTACGAGGCTCTATGCCTCCCCATGAAAATTCAGGGTGAAACAAAATTTAAATAATCATTTTGTGCAATCTTTCAAATGGTAATGACCTGTCTTGGTCACACAAACTCCATGGTGGTTGGTTTGCCTTCTCTTTTTGAAACAGGATATCCCTGGCTACATGCACGGGTTCTCTCTAGCAGGAGCAAATCCCAGAAGATGCTGGTGGGCTGAGGTTAATGTATAATGAGAGAAGATGCTGCATCAGACGCTGCAGTATATAGACTGCTGACTCCTCTGGGCAAATGTAGGATGCTGTGCATATACAAATACACACAGTTTTTCCATCGAATGCTGAGTTGAACAAAGGCAAAATACTTTCCTTTTGTTCCTTTCATCAGTTCACTTACTTTTTTAAATCCCACTATGTTTGCCATTTGAGGTTGTTGAACTAATTATCATGTTAAATAAACCAGTTTGAAATGATTTAAGCCATGTGACATGACGTGTAGAAGATGGGTACACTGATCAACGACAATATCCAGATAGTCAGTGCCATTTAAACAATGTACAGTTAATAATCTGGTCAAAGTAATTATCCCCACTATCATTGTATCACCACCAGTCTGAACCACTGAGGCAAAGCAGGATGGATCATGTTGTTTATGTCAAAATCTGACCCTGCAATGTAAAAGCAGACACCAAGACTCATCAGACCAAAGTCCAATTTTGGAGAGCTCATTCAAATTGTAACCTCGGTTGCTTGTTCTTAGCTGACAGGAGTGGCTGCCTTAAAGTTCAACATATTGTGCGTTAAGAGATGATCTTCAGCATAGTTTGGTAATATAACAAGTGATTATTTTAGTTACCTTACTACTAGCACAGACAAGCCAATATCCTGACCAATTTTCTCTGACAAGCATTTTTACCAAGAGAGCTAATGCTCATGAAATATTTCTCTCTTTTTTAACCAAATTTGTGTAAACACTAGATGTGTTTGAAAATCGAAGTGAATAAGCAGTTTCTGAAATATTCAGACCACACTGTGTAGCACCAACACACATGCCACATTAAACAATGCTTAAATCACATTTCTTCTCAATTCTAATGCTTGGTTTAAACTTCATCAGGTTGTCTTAGCCATGCCTGCATGCCTAAATCCATTGAGTTGCTGCCATGTAATTGGTTTATTAGATGCTTGACGTTTTGGGTGCCCTGCAATTTAACTACTCATTAAAGTTCTTGATGATTAGATAAATGTTTTAATGGACTGCTATCTTGCAAGTAGCATGCTTGTGAATTCCTTTTATTGCAATGCAATAATGGCTGCATGTGTTTCACTGAAGGTAACCATGGTTAACAGAAGAACCTTACAAGTGCCTCTATCCTTTTAAAGCAACCACTTTGCTCTTCTTTTGTCTTGTCCTCATTAACTTTTTCTCCTGAGCTAATGAGATCATCACTTAAATGATGTTAGCAGGTCATTTTGTAGGGCTGAAATGCAGTGGCTGGTATGGTGTAATGTTTGTAATAAGGTAATTACCAAGGCAGGTAGTGACTTAGATACTGATACAGCAAACTTTGTAAAAACCTAAATTTGTGCCTATAAACACAAATTTAGATGTAGAGAGAACACTTAGTAATGAGGAAAGAGCCATGACACTTAGCAGGGAAAAGTGGTTAAGGGAGTGAATATAAACGAGTGCAAAGATTGAAACCAGGTGCAGGTAATTAGAATGAAGGTGACAATGAGTGTGTGGAAAGTTGGGTGTGGTCGCCTGAGCAGGCTGCGTATGTGATAGTGCCCTCCCGAAAGGACCTGCACTGGTCAAGGAAGCCCACGGCACAACAGGTCGGCTTGCAGAGGTAGACTTGCGAGGGCGGCCATGGCGGCAAAGAGTGAGGAGGAATTTGCGGGTAAGCAAGGGGTACTGGATATCCCTAGCGGCCACCCAGCAGCACTCCTCTAGACCGTATCCCTCCCAGTCCACCAGGTATTGGAGCTGCTGTGAGTCCAGCAGGCGGCGAACTGTGCAGGCTGGGGCACCGTCAACCTCCAGGGGTGGTTCTGGGGGGACATATTATCTGAGGGGCAGCCTGGTGGTGGGCGGGTCCGGGAGAGCGCTTCATCCAGCTCATACTCAAAGAAAACACGAGGCAGGGAGGATAGGTTCTGGAGCCTCTGGAGTGTCCGAAGAGGGTTTAAGGCAGCGTGAGAGCATGTCCACCTTGGTGTTCCTCGCCCCGGGCGGTAGGAAATGGTAAGATGGAAACGAGTGAAGAACAGTGCCCAGCGTGCCTGACGGAGAGTGAGGTGCTTAGCCGACCTCAGATACTGCAGGTTCTTTCGGTCTGTGTAAACCATCACAGGGTGTTGTGCTCCTTAAAGCCAGTGCCCCCACTCTTTAAGTGCCAATTTTATGGTAAGAAGCTCCCTGTCTCCCACGTTGTAGTTCCTCTCGGCCAGCGTGAGCTTATGGGAAAAAAGGCTATCGTGTGTAGCTCTAGGTGCTGGGACAAGATAGCACCGACTCCCAGAGAGGAGGCATCTACTTCTACGATGAAGGGACGGATAGGATCAGGGTGTCCTAATATTGGGGCCTGGGTGAAGGCTGCCTTGAGGCGGTCGAATTCCGTCTCTGATTCCAGGGGCCAGTGAAGCTGGCAGGGCTTGCCTTGGAGGAGGGCTGTCAAAGGGGTGACGATCCGACTGAAATTCCAGATGAACCGGCTATAACAATTTGCAAAGCCCAGAAAGCGCTGGAGATCCTTGGCGGTTCGAGGTTTGGGCCAGGAGAGGATGGCTGTGACCACACCTAGGGGGGAGATGACATACCCCAGGTAGGTAACTGGGTGTGAAACTCACACTTCTCTGCCTTTACATGGAGCTAGTTTTCCAGGAGCCTTTGGAGTACTTGATGTACCTGGGCGATGTGTGTTCGAAGAATGGTGGAGAAAATGAGAATGTCGTCTAGATAGACAATGAAAAAGTATTCAAACATGTCCCGATGAACGCCTGGAAGAACGAAGGAGCGTTAGCTAGGACGAAAGGCATCACACAATATTCGTAATGGCCTGTGCTGGTACTTAAGGCCGTCTTCCACTTGTCTCCCTCCTTGATACGCACCAGATTCTATGCATTGTGGAGGTCTGGTTTGGTAAACCATTGAGCCAACTGAAGCTGTTCCAGGGCCCATGGTATGAGAGGGAGAGTGTAAGAGTACCTTCTGGTTATCCGATTGAGCCCTTGGTAGTTGATGCACGGACGGAGGGAGGAGTCATTCTTAGGGACAAAGAAGAATCCTGCTGACAGTGGGGAGGCGGAGGGCCAAATCAGGCCGAGGCGAAGGTAGTCCTTAATATAGGTGTCCATAGCAGCCTCTTTGGCCGGAGACAGCGTTGGTCATCCGCCCACCTTTTAAGGACTCAGCGATTTTTAGCAGATAACCGAATGCATATCATTGGTCGTCGGACATGGAGACCAACACAATGGAGCTGATTCTGTATGGCTGGGTGCATATCAGTCTTTCATTGGGAGCAATAAACTTTCCCCCAAGCGTCTGCTCCTTCTTGCCAATAAGGTAAAGTAGCTTTCGTCTCTTGCTGTTGTGCAGAGGACCCTGTCCTAGTGCTTTTGCCACTGTTGTTTATGTTGTCTGATTAGCTTTAAGATGTCTTATGGTTCTCCAAGCTTTATATTCAGACAAAAAGTAGACTCATTGCAAGGGCTGGAAAGTTGCAGAATGTGCACTTTCAAGATCAGGGAAAGTTTAGATAATCTATCACTTTCAGTGCTGTATTTAGTGCATTTCACCATTTAAATAAAAGTTATCTTGCATCTCATTTGCATTATAGAACAACCTTTCTTTGACTTGCTTTTCTAATGTTCTTGTTTAATTAAAAAAAGATCAAATGCTTATTTTTCATTGCTTCGTATTCATTTTGAAATATTCTCTTATTTTATTGAGCAGTGTATTATATTATATAAAAGTATTGTACACTAATGATTTTGATGTGTGTAATACATTGGGCACATGTTGCAAAAAATACAAAGGTTGTGTTGTGTATTCTGTGAATGCAAACTTGCCTTTCAAATTTAGGACATCATTATCATTGATTAATCTAGCTTGATTTGAAAGGAAGAAATTGGGTGAGTTTGTTAAAGGGACTACTTTGAACATGTTGGCAGACAAATTGGGTTCCAGTAAAAGTCAGTAGAATTCCATAATATTGCACTTTTGGCACTGAAAGAAAATTAGGTAATTCAAATTCTTGATGGAGTAAAAAAAATAACCGTACCTTAAACAGGCTTTTGCAATTCACCACTGTTAAAGAATACCCTTAGGACTTTCTTCATAATATAATTGAAGGTGTAATGCTAAATGAGCTGTGTCTCTGCCTGGAAGCATTAATTTCCAAAAACAAATACACTGGGTAGGATAACTACGCCAAATTAGTCTTTTCCTTATAAACCGTCTGACAAAAGTAATGGATTCTTGCAATTTTTGAAAGCTGCCAAATTAAATCAATAGTTGAAGGCAATGGGCATGGAAACTGGAATATTTTGAGATATTGAAATCTCAAGATTGAGATCTTAGTACTTATAATAGGAGAAAAAACCTCACTATAGTTGGAAAATTATTCACGAATTTAAAATGGGCAACTTGAAATCTGAAAGGAGCAACATGTCCAGCAGTTACCATTAATGGGGGAGATAATGCTTCAAAAGCCAAAATTACGAAGCCAAGAAGACTGGAAATAAATTTATTGCCAGGCTTCCCAGAGGAAAGGCACTCTGCAGTTCTTGAGGTGGTGTTTGCAGATAATATAGTGAAAATGAGCTTGTTTATACAACAGATTGGATTTCAATTCTCTTGGATTATGTCCAAGAATCTTTCTACGAAGAGCTGGATCATCATGTACCAAAGCTCCTTTATTTATATTGCTCAAACAGAAGTCTAGGCACAATAGAACTAAAAGGGCTGATGTAACAGTCTAATAGTAGTCAACAAATAATTGTCAATAACAAATTGAATGAACATCAGTTTAAAACATTGAAGCTGTGCTAATGGTCCTGGCCTACTTAATATAAGAAGATTCTGCCAGGTTTCCTTTATAAATGGGCTCAGTGTAATTACTATTTAATTAAATGAGTAGTGGAAACAAACTGTTCCTATTAAACCATCTGAATAGTTTTCATTTGTGCAAAGTTTCTCTTCTTAGGCGGCATCCTCTGTAGGGGCAATGCAAACTAAAACTAAATCTAAAAAGTGATCCACCCCTTTCTCCTTTTGTTGCCAAAACTCTTCTTTAATTGAGTAGTCTACTTTATCCTGGCTTTTTGTGGTCTTGCAGATTTCTTGTTCCTTTACCGTAACCAGAAATATTGTTCCAGAATTATTACTACACAGGTTACTGCTTCTGCAAATATTTTATTAATGCATGCAAATTGTAAAATAATCAAGTAACTTGAATATTTTATACCTACATTGCTACATATTAATAGTAAAATTGAAATAGTTTATTATGTGCTACACTGTAATATGGCTGTCCCTGTTGAGCTGAGTGCTGGACTCTCTGACACTGGTAAGGCCTGACTTTCATTGCCTTTTCCTTGTAAAAGCTCCACAGTGGCTCTAACTGGTCCCTAAAACACCATGTCCTAAGGCACCACCTGCTCTGCATATTTTAGAAACAGTGGCAGAGAGTGCAGCTTATATTATGTTTAAACAGTAAAAGCTTGTTGCAGTAGTATTACCAAAAACCAAAATATTGCATTAGGTGGGATACACATGACCGCAGAACTGCACAACTTCATAATCTAAACAGGTATGACAAAGCTAACACACACAGACACACTGTTTCACCGCTATCTTCGTGAGACCACCCACTGAAATAATGATTACTGTAGATAAGTAATGCTTCACCTACCCTTGCACTTGCACTCAGTAACAGTAACCATAAGCAAATCTTTTGACCGTTTTTGTTTTTTTTCCCCCAAAATAAATCCACAGTTACTGTAAACAGCAGTTAAACTTGTGGGGATGAGCAAGGGTTCCCCACAATGTCAAAATATTTGTTTTGCATTTTAATGCCAGATCGTTCTATCCATGTGCAGATATTTAGTATCAGTTATTCCACATATGAGGAAGCTATAGCAAGCTCTAAATGTAGAATACACATAAACAGAGGAGGCTAAAACAAATGCTAATAGTAACATAGACAAGAGAATATGGAACAAGAAACCAGGAGCAGCATAGAAGACAGAAGGGTACAAGAAGAAACTTAAGCGTACATAGTCAAAACAAATGTAGACCAGGGGGGAACAGCATCGAGACCAGAAAACCAAAGGAATAAAAGTTGGAGTTTAAATAGCGTCTGCACCAAATTATTGCTTCTGGTAAAATGAGGTAAGGAGTTCTTCAGGGTGCCTCATACTGACATACTGCTAATGACACACATTAGAATGTTTTTGTGTTGTTTGAAAAAAACACATTACTTTTTACTTCATTTTACTTTTTTTGTTGGTGCTAACTACTGATAACAGTGAAAATTATTAACTACAAGTCATATCTTATTATCTGAATATACCTAATTTAGGAATATGGTTTACCTAACAAATTCTCAGATAAAGAGAACTTAATTTTGATCATTTCCTATAGGGGGATCCTCATCTCGTTCCTGTATATTGAAAACTCCACTGACTTGCAAATATACCAGCATAATATAGTTACAAAACTGACAGCAAAAAAACAGACTATAAAATACACCTTGGAGCTTTGCAACAGCTAAAGGAGTAGTGGCTGGCATGTACTCTCCTCGACCCCACATATATGCATTACTGAGGACACTTAAAGACAGAGAATGCCAAGCATTCAGAAAACATCGCAGTACGCTGTTTGAAATACTTGGAAAACATGTTGGGGTAGAAAAAATTAAAATAAATAATTTTTTTTCTTTGCAATGTATCATTATTGCAAAGTAAGGAACAGCTTCACAAGTTGCCACTGGAATTCTCTTGTGCTTGTCCTTTACCCTCATTTTCTTTATGGGGTCTTTATCATGTTGGAATACTGCCCTGCAGCCCAATTTTCGAAGGGAGGGGATCATGGTCTACTTCAGAATGTCACAGTACATGTTGGCATTCATAGTTCCCTCAATTAACTGCATATCCCCACAGCACTCATGCAGCTCCAAACCATAACATTCCCACCACCATGCTTAAATGTAGGCAAGACACACTTTTTACACCAAATTTAACACACCTGCTTCAAATTCACACCTGAGACCTTGTAACACTAATGAGTCACATGATAATGGGGTTGGAAAATGGCTAACTGGACACAATTTGGCCATTTATACTATAGCACTCACTGTTGTGGCCAGTGGAGTTATTGTGAGGGCACAGCAAATTTACACCGGTAACAAAACTGACTACATACAATTGTATTAAAGTGTCATATCTAAAACAATATAATGAAATATTATATATGCATAGCAGTAAAATGCAGGGGGTAATACTAATTAAAGGGACTTACTGTTAGGGTTCCTACCTTTTTCCTTGCAGTGCTGCCTCGCCGATTGCTGTTACAGAGTCTAGTTAATGACCTGATAACGAACACCTGAGTCTCTCTCTACTTAAGCAGGAGTTCTAGAAGTGTTCGTGGCCAGGTCGTTTTACTCCACCGTAAACCCGCCATTGGTGTGCACGCACTCAAGCATGCCTTGACACACTAGACGTTTGCTCGCTTAGTTTGTTGGATAGTTGGTAACGCCCTGGTACTTTTAGTGCCAACGGACGGGTACTGAGGAAACCCCTGAGGTATTTAGCATATGAGGAACACTTTTAGGGGTTTTCGTTCCGTTCTCAGGTGCGCTCTGGCTCGGCTTATACGTGCGCTCCTTGCACATCTGAGCCTGCGCCCTCTCCGTCCTCGGCCACTATTTAGCCTCTCTCTTTTTTGAGCCTCGCTCTAGTCAGCTGCCCTCTCAGTTTGAGACATGCCCCGGCTAAAGCCACCACCTGGCTGTGTGCTTAAAATATATGCGCCCCGGCATGGCTTTCTCATGCTACATGAGAGCTTGAGCTCACGCTCGTTCCTCGGGAGTCGCGGCTGGTAGAGGCTGCACCCCGGACCCGTGGCTCGTGAAGCTCGCATCCTGGGGCCGCCTCTGGACCCTGGCCGCTATAAGCCGCTATAGGGTGGCTAGCGAAGCCGGACCCCATATCCGTCCGTAAGGGGCAGCCTCCTGGCGTTCACCGTGATTTATTCGCACGTTGCTCCCACTTGGGATGCAACCCAGTGGCCTTTTCACCTTTTTGTTTTCATATGTTAGAGAGACTTTCGCTCCTTTTTTCCCCTTTTCAGTTGGTTATATATTATTTCCCCTTTATTATTATAGGCCGTGGAATTCCTCGGTCCTGCATACTTGGGTCCTAACACATCCCTTAACACTTACCACATTCTGTTTACACTCAGTGACATTGCTCTCCATTAGAAGAATGACAGCAACTATTTAAACAGAGCAAATAGCTATATCATCATTTGTTTAAAAATGCACACCATGAAGTTTTAATTGTCTGTGAAGTCAATAAATTAGGACTATTTTTTGCCTATCACTCAAGCTTTGCGGTTCCAACAAACTATCCGACTGAGGAGATAAGAAGCTATAGTGACTCTTCTTACTTCTTGGACTAAAGAATAGCAATATCATGCATATTGTCTAAATTATTATATTTAACATTTATTAGATAAGGTGGCAAGGTGGTGCACTGGTGCCTCACAACTCGGAGATGCCTAGTTTGATCCTGACCCTGGACCCAAAAATGTACACAACATTTTAGTTTCTTGTCTTGAAATTAAATGTCACATTTCATCATAAATAAATGCAGTAATAGAAGCAGGATTAAGACAGCAAAGTTCAGTAAATGAGCATCAGAAAAAATTCTAAGTAAAGAAAAAACAGGAGTGATAGCAGATTCCATGTCATCATAGTATATTAATTTCAAAGCAAATCAAAGTTACTTCAAAACAGACAAAGTGCAGTCACAATGTGACCGTATAATTTTATTATAAGCTTCTATCTGTTCAAAGAGCTTTTTTGAAATATAGAACTTGGACATGAGAATTTGACATTAGAGCTTGCAATATCTAAGGTACTGTCATCATTTACAGCTCAGCACGGCCTCCATGTCAAGGTTACTTCAAGGCTACTTACATGATCAAAATGCTGAGACTGTTAGAAAGTATATTCTTTAGCATGATAATGCTGTGAAATCAATTTTTGTGTTTTCTGATGTTTTTTTCTGAATGTTTGCTGATTTCTATATATCATTTTTTATTGATAAACATTAATATTTAGTAGAATAAGCAGAACTGACCAAACTGAAGAACTCGATGACTTTTTAATGCACCACATTTCTAACAAGTAAGTACAACAAAGTAACTGGTACACCAGTGAACTTTAAGTGCATTAAAACAGCAAAGACAAGAGCTCACAGAATGGGAAATCAAGTGCTTAAGCATGCAAAAATATCTGCTCTTACCTGTACAAACTAAAGTACCAGAGTTACAGAACTAAAGTTACAGAGCAATCGGTGATGTGGTTTATATTCCGTGGTTGATTGGCAACGTGATGACGAACACCTGGAGGTTCCGCTACTAAAGTGAGGGTTTTAGAGTTGTTTGGCGTCATGCCGTCATACGCAGCATGTAGAGGCCAGCGATCGCATTTTGGTTTGCTTTTTGCCTCACTCTGTACCACCGCTTAGCATCACTTTGTTCGGTTGGCTCCTCTGTTTGGGATGCGCCCTGAACGGCTTCTTCAGTGCTTTCAGCGCACTCATGCTTGGGCTCGCCTCCTAGCGTTCCGGAGCTCCTCCGCACCACTCGATTTGGGAAGAGTCTCAAATCAGCACTTTATCGTGTTCACCGCACGTCTGCCCTCTGGCGCATTGGCGTGTATCACCGCTGACTCGCACACACATCAGCAGTTGGTGCCATTCCCACTCGGGACGCACCACAGTTGCGTGCTTTCCCCTTTTTTGTGTTTTGTATTTTGGAGAGCCTTTTGCTCTACCTTTGTGGTTATCCCTAGTTATTATTGAACGTTGTTCAAACCCATTCCCGCATCCTTGTGTCCTCCCTCCTATTCCGTAACATTATTGTTACTTTTATGTTAAGGTCATTTTCGACGTCTACTTCAACTTTAATTGAGCTTTATTAATTTATACACTTTTCACACAAATTTGGGGATATTTCATTATGGATTATTTCATTTTGAAATATCTCCTAATTTTACGTTTCATAAGTGATATTAATTTTATTTAGTGAAATGTTGCTCTGATAGCTGATAACCATGAGAGGATGAATTTGTGGTTAATCATTTATCAATTACAATGTCAGAAAGTTGAATATTACAGCCATCTAGAAAAGAGCAAGTTTATAAAAACGTATAAAAATGGTTAAAGAATATGACTTTAAAAGCACAGTGACTGTTCTGAATTGCCAAACAGGTAATTTGACTTGGGACATTAAGCATCATTTTAATTACTATTGTGTGTTAGGGTTCGCACTGCGAGCCCTTTTTACTTTGTTCGCCGCGGTCAGTTATTTTACCCCGATCCCTTACTGTT
>JAUZST010012732.1:0-11312 GCA_034779995.1 Parotocinclus haroldoi
TCTTCCTACTGCATCTCTGGAGCTCAGCCACAGTGATATTTAGGTTTTTCTTTACCTCTCTCACCAAGGCTCTTCTCCCACGATTGCTCAGTTTGGCTGGACGGCCAGGTCTAGGAAGAGTTTTGGTCGCCCCACACTTCTTCCATTTAAGGTTTATGGAGGTCACTGTGCTCTTAGAAACCTTATGTGCTACAGAATTTCATTTTCATTGACATGCACTGTGAGCTGTGATATATCAGTTTTTTTTTAAATAAATTTACAAAAATTTCTATATTTTTTCTGTCAAGATGGGATGATAAGTGTACATTCATAAGAAATAAAATGAGCTTTTTGGATTTTATGGCTGCATAATGAAACAAAAAGAGTCTGAATACTGAATACTGTATATCAGTTTCCCGATTTAATTTAGTGTCCGGCTGTGCAGAGTGGACAGCATACGCAGAATATACTTCAGACAATTAAGAATTTGATTATTTAATATTAAAGTTTGAAGTTTACATCATATAGTTATATGAGATTATTGGCTGATTTTCAAAGAAAAAATGTGTAAACCCAGAAGTTTCCCATTATCTGATTACTCAAGTGCATGTATTCTCGTTCATCTGATTTTCTGCAGCTATTGGATTATTAAGTGCATAAAAATACACTCAGTAAGCTTGGATGAGGGTGCTACCTGCCCTTTCAGATGCATCAACATGAAAGAAAGGAGGGAAAGAGACCACTCAGAGAATGGTAATACACTTTTATGGATTTCTAGCCACTGATGCCTATAGCATCATTAGGGTTCAAACCTTAGGCTGTTGTAATGTTGACATGAAAACCGTAACATTACTTATAAACAACTTTTGCTACCAGTGTGTATATACTGTACTATAATGAATTTACACCTTTAATTTACCTTTCCATAATTGCACTGCCACATCACATAGCTCATTTATTTATTTCATAAAGGTGGGAAAGACAAAAAGGAAAGCAAGAGAACATAAGACGAGAGTAGACCCTTGCGAGACGAGGGCTCTTTTCATCCTGCAGTGCTGTAATTTTGATTTACTTCAGATCAAGCCCAGGGTCTATGCTTTCTGGATCAAACATGATGGAAAGTGGCTGGAGGTGAGGCTCCCTCCTTCTTTTCATGCTCGGTGATGGTGGAATACAGTAATAAGCCTCTTCATTTGAACTGAACAGGCATCTTGGTAGCTAAAGAAGAGGCCTAGGGCAAGGGGAAAAGCGTGTCGAAAGCTCATTAGCTGCAAAATCATACCTTTCGCTACAGTCGTGCATCAGGGAAGTTCAAGCCGAGTCCAAGCATGGGCGAATTGTAAAAGGACAACGGCATGATAAGAAGAGCAGTGGAGAAAATATTGGTACCGGCTGAAGAAAATGGCAAAAAAGTTGCACTGCTGCACATTTCAGAAGAGAGGAAAGTGCTAAAAACAGCACTATTTAAGAGTCCCAGGTGGGGAGTCAACACTTGCATATGAGGCACACACAAACATAAAGCTCTCCTCTGGTAGATAACTTCTGACAAATGAGCACCATGTGAAGGCTGCCCAAGAAACTATAGCCTTCTGTAGAACCTCCAAATATACTGATACAAAGCTTTGACAAAGACTCATGAACAGCATCACAAGGTTGATAAGTCAGGGGAACTAAGGTGAGCATATTACACTACAACACTTCTTTTTCAAGAATCTACTGTTATAGATTTTTACAGTCTGTAACTGTATATACCAGTTACCATTTTTTACAACAATGTAAACGCTCAAGTACCGGCAGGGACATGTTTCCTGTAATATGTTCATATATACACTAATTTACAGAAACACTTGCATTACTGGACTGTGCGGGAACAAATTCCTCATAAAAGACGACAAAGCTGGAAAATTCAGGCTTACATTATGTAAATATTCCTCAAATAGGTACATTTCGCTCGATGTAAATATAATACATATAAAACACCTATATTGTCCATATATAGAAACATTAGGGTGTTAGTCGTGATTGTTACTTTTGGTAAAAATGAGCTAGTTAGTCAGCTCAAGCTTCTCCACTTGTCGTTGCTGCATCTTAATCTTAATAGTGTTACAGTCTTTCAAAAGGATTCTAATTAATCAGTATGACTGAGTTTTACTATTTACCCCGTGAGCCATCAAAACCTGCCTGCGAGTTAGACTAAATCCAAAATGGCTTTACCCACACTTTGTTTTCTCCCTGTGTTATACTAGAGGTAACCAGAGAGCCTAGTGCCTTCCATAATAATTGAGAGTGGTATTTGAGATTTGGCCACATCAGTTCACAGTTGACATCATATGGTAAGGTTCGCACTCACATTCTTTTGAATAAAAAAAGAACAAAGCATTTCACACTTGACAAAGTTTACAGAAGTATGGTCAGTAAAGTTTGCGTCTCCTTTTTCAGATCGGTTTTGACAAATAGTTGCACTCGGGATTTTGGGGATGGTTAAACTGGACATAAGTTGTTCATTAGCCTACTTTTTGTTTTGGTTATTCATATTTTTTCTTACTTCTTTTCTTTTATTTATTTATGTATTTATTTATTTTTGGAATTACTTTTTTTGCACAGACAGCCAACAACCCGATGTTCATGTACAGGTCAGATTCATATTTGTAATCGTGTTTTTCTTTGAAGGAGCTGCTAGCTTATTTAATTTTATTCTTCATTACAATATAATTTCTTACACTGGCTGACAACATTAATACCGACCCTTTTGTTTTGCATTTTGTAGGTAGTACTGAGAAAGCTCATCATATTGAGTATTTGAAGCAGGAAAAAATGGTGCTGCTGACCTCGTATTAGAGGCAAACTGTTGGTGTGTATTGTATTCTACAGCTTGGTCTCTTAGAGGTTCTTCCCATGCTAGGTTAGCTAGTGAGTACAGTGGATCGGAATTGTATTCCTTTAACAAAAATATATCACTGTATAGTGATTTGATGACTCTGAAACAGCTTCTTTTGGTCTTTGTGTTAGTGTCCTTATCATGTCTTATTTCAGAGAAAAAGCTCTCATTCTGGAGGTTTTTATGTTGACATTGTGGTATTGATCTAGCATAATAATTCATTCTGCATTTTAGCGGCTGGTCATGGCAGCAGATTTAGTGAAAACAATGGCTCTTCCAGACTGATTGTAATCAGGTCCAGAGCAACTTACAACTGATACAGTCTTACAATCCAAGCAATTGTGGGTTAAGGGTCTTGGTCAAGGACCCAACTGTGGCAGCTTGGCAGAGGTGGGATTTGAACCCTGGATCTTCTGGTTCAGGGTTTATAGAGAATGTTTTAACATGTACAATATGGTCCGAAGACTTTGGCCACCATGTTACCATTATATTTGTTGTTTTAGCAATGGTATTATGATCATATATACATATGTACAGCTTTGTATTAGTGTCTTTATTCGAATACAACCAGAAAATACAGGAGATTTGCATGGTTGTGCGTACCTTTCCACTTTTTAAAGACAGTAAGATACACATGCTGGATACTGGGATACTGGGATACTTATCAGATCATAACAGGATTTTATTTAGATTGTGTTCGTGGACTAGCAAGAGATACTAAAAGCATATAAAGCACCCCTGTAAGTTGCTCTGGATAAGAGCGTCTGCTAAATGCTATAAATGTAAAGGGTTTAAACGGTTATGGAAAGCGAGTGAGTGATATCTATACTCATGTAGTTGGACTGAAAATATGGTACAGTGTATTGTATAGTGGTCCACATTTGAGTAATAAAGTATAACTACATACAAGAAATCTTGTTCCGCTCAATATGCTCCCAGAATGCATTCGCATTTTGAGGTAAGCAATAAACTGAGAACAATCTGGATAGAACTTAATGAATAAATATATAAATGCACAGCTTTTTTCTGTGCATTGTATCATTTTATTACAACCTGTGCAGATCAAGATGTATGTGTCTGTGACACCTTTGAAAGACTTGGTAGGAACCAGAGAGGAACTTTTAGTCCTATTTACGTCCAACAGTAATTTTCTGTAGTAATAAAATATATAAAATGCCATATAAAATTGCCAAACCGTGGCAGCTTGTATTGCATCCACAGTTTAGTCTTGTCTCATTTGTTGAAAGAGTAATGGTCTTTATATCTTTTTATTTGATTTGATTTTGCCAAATCAAAATGAGGTACAATGATGTAGCAAAAGCATTAAATTAAGATTACGCTGGGTCTGTATGATAATGCAACTTAGCAAACTGCCAATTATAACTAACAAAATTACCATCAAACTTTAAAATTACATGTGCTTCATTAAGCAGCTGTGGTTTGAGTGTGAATCTTCCCGATTGGAGTTTGAAACCAAAACTGAACTGGCACACATTGATAATCAAATTGTAGTTTGGATTGTTGCACACTGGATGCATGCACAGACTAGTTTTCCCAAAACACAGGTGTGCCCCATTAATCTAAATTTACACTTAAGATAAATTTCATTGCACAATATCCATCAGCATGCTATAGCTCCACTGTCTGATTTATTGTAACCACAATAAAGTACCTTAAAATCCTTTACACATACTTCTCAGTTTTTCGAAATGCTACATTTTAAATAGTCATTTCTAATTAAGTAAGCTAGACAACTAGTTCATATTGTACAGGTACACAGTACCTGGTGTCCACAATATGTTCTGTAAAACTGCACATTATGAGATGGTGCAAAAACATATTATATACCTTACCTAAACATCGTATAGCAGTAGTATTGACTTAGTAGCCAAGGCAGGTTTTAGAGCTGTTTTTTACTGTGGTTGTTAGAGAAAGTGTCTTCAAGATAGTTTGCGGCGAAATAAGTTACACTGAAGCAAAATGAATTCCATTGGCCCAAAGTGTTTGTGAAGATATTGAAAATCCATCCATCCATCCATCCATTATCTTCAACTTAATCCAGACAGGGTTGGTGGACAACCGTCCTGCCACTGTTATATATTGAAAATATACATATTTTTATATTATCTCATCAATGATTCTACCATTGCCTTCCCACAGACATGGCATTGTTTTCACTATATATAAAATATGAAAAAAGCTCTTAATTCATTTTGAATGCTGATTTGTCTGCTTTCTGGGTTTGGTTTTTGCTGTTGTGAGCGGAGTTGTGAGAGGAAAAATTATGTGTGGGAAATAAAACAATATGGATATATATTGCAAAAGACATGTCATCAATAGTAATAATAACATTTTTTGATTGTGTTCCCTTTTTTGACGTTTCCCTTTAATACTTAAAAACCCCAAATAATGCAAGTTTGTTTGTATGAACAAACCTCAAAAGGCTCAGAGTGACATTTAAAATAATAATTTAACCAGTCTAAATTTGAGTTCCACCTTCTATGTGAAGACAACAACAAAACAGTGTTTTTGAACAAATTATGAAACGCTATATTTGAGTACTTAAGTGATTTAAAGCATATAGTCTATGAAAATTAATATTTAGGCGTCTATGAATATAAATACTCTATTTATATAATGTAATCTCATTAGTCATTATATCCAAGAAACTCTTGCTTTTGATGAACTACATTACGTTTTCATTAGCAGCACATTTCACACCTAAAGTACAGGTGGTTTTATATAAATATACAAAAAAAAAGCAAGTCTGTATTATAACCATGCCCAATATATATACTGACAAATCTAAATAAAATGTTTTACTGCAAGCTTTTGATAGCATGTTGTGGTATAGCTGTTACAAAACACTAACAATATAGATGACATGCTTTATTGCACTGCCTTGTGATTCCACTGGTTACCTAATTTCATATCTTATATGTATGTATAGATTTAAATCCTGTGCCACTGTTAGCTATTCAAAGTAAAGCTGCATTAAGCCACAGGGTATTCTATACATGCATGTGTGCATGTAAGGAGATTGTCCGTGTGTGTGTTTGTGTTGATAAGTGTGTTCATCCTTTCCCTGCCACCCTCACCCTGGCTTCTTTCAAGGCCTTGCTTCATTCCACACAATGCCAAGGCTGTTGGCATCAGTCACATATCCTTCTTGTACTTCCTTTATGCTTATTCTTTAAGACACCTTTTGTTTTTTCTCTTTAAAACCTAGTACTTGACTTGTTTACATGATTCTGTCCCACTGTGACCATTTTAAAGTTCAAAATGTCTGTTCAATGTTAGAGTGATAATTAAAGTTCATACAAAACATATTCCTTTCCATACTGACCTAGAAAAAAAACTGTTTTCTATGCTAAGCGTGCTTGTGTTTTCCTCATACCCACAAAGAAGCATTACTTACAAACCATCTCAACACCTGTTCAAAGCATCTACCCACAATCTCCCCATCATGACTTCCCACACTCCTCTCATGGCTTATGTAAGATGCTCGTGTTTTTTGAAACGCCCGTGAGGCTGTGAACACCGGGCAGACAGCTGCGCGTCGTTCTTGTGTGTCGCTGCCTCTGTTATCCCTTGTGCTTGTGCCTAACCCGATTCAGTCAAGTGCTGACAGTTAAGAGAGAGGTATGCTAGTCACTAAGGAGAACTCCTGCTGTGCAAATATTGTTCATATTGTTTATTCTCTTCATCAGTAAAAGAATAGTCAGAATAGCCAGGAGATGCCAGGTGTGCCTTTCATCAGGTGTAGATTTTTTCTCCTTCTATGTCTATATTCATACGTTCCCATCACTACACAAGTCCTGTACAGCAACTGTTATCGATGCACCATTCCAATTGTTGTTCCTATTTTTGATATTTTTGATAATTATTCCATAAAGTCCCATAAAATCCCTACCCAGTTCCTGTGCTCACCTACTTATGCCAGCATCAATTAGTGGCATAGAAATCTTTCCAATTAACCTTCTGCCTATCAGTTATCTGCAGATTGGGCAAAGTTTGCCTTTTTAAAAGGAGCATGTTGTCGTTCATCACATATCGCATGAACCAGCATGTGCAGGTGCTCTACTGTGTGTTGTAATTAACTATTGAATAAAGCAAAAGTGGAAGGTCTATGCAGAGATGAGAACGCATACAGAACACTACTTCCATTGTTGTCCCATTCACCATTTGTTATAGTGACTTATTTAATCAGATTGCAGATTTGAGCACTGCAATACACCATATGTTGACTGGAAATTTGAAAACTGGTTGCTAAGATTTGGAGGTTTGGCGGTATTCAGTAAATAAAATACAATACACAGAACAGAACTACAGAACTAGTAGGTAGGTACTTTAGTAATCCCAGAGGGAAATTCTTGGAATCCAGTAGTAGATAAACATATATGCATAGCAGACTAATGTTACAAAAGAAAGATAAAAAAGTTAAGATAAGAATTATCTTACAAATATAAATCATAATACTTATATATATATATATTTGATATATACCATTGAAGTGACTGGAAAGAAAAACATCTCACATAGCTTTGTATTTGCTGTACTGAGAGACCTGAGGGACAAAAGACTTCCTGAATCTGTCCATGGAGCAGGACTGAGACAGTAGTCTGCCACTGAATGAACTCCTCTGTGCTGCTGATGACTGTATCAGAGGAGCAGTCCCTGATCCTGACATGTTGTGGTCTCCCAGTAAGGTAGTCAGTGATCCAAGTTACCAGATGCGTGTCCACCTCCAGCTTCATCAGTTTGTCTCTCAGTAGTAGGGGTTGAATGGTGTTAAAGGCACAAGAAAAGTAGAAGAACATGACCCTCACAGCACCATTCCCCTTGTCCAGATGAGTGAGCTCTATGCAGAAGATAGACGATGGCGTTTTCCACTCCTGCCTTCACGGTACGCGAACTGAAGTGGGTCCTCAGCATGGCGGACCTGAGGTCTGAGATGGTTCAGGAGCAGTCGCTCAATGGTTTTCATCTTGTGAGATGTCAAAGCAACCGGTCTGTAGTCATTCAGCTCCTTCAGGTAAAATGCATACTAATGATAGCAAACTAGAATCTACAAAGGAATGCACAGAATTACAAACTAACATGAGAAACCTACAAAGTACACAACACAAGACAAGAGAAAATTTATGAACCAAAAACTAGAGCCAACAAAATACCAGAAATAAATGTGATAAAAAAGCCCAACAAGGAAGTGAGGTTTAATAAGAGTTTAATTACAGAAAGCACAGCTGACTGTAATTAAGCAAGGGGAAGGGGAAAAGGGTCAAAAAGGATCCTTTTAGAATGATGCAGGTTCCAGGCACATATCACTCTGGCAGTCCATTTAAAAAAATACAAAAAGAAAACCACACATATCAATGTCACAATATATGTTGAGTTTATTGGTCCTACATCAAAGTGTTAGTATGTTCACTTCAGGAAATGGTTGACTACATTACTCACAATGCATTTTTAACCACACCTAATAGAAAACCTAATTGCTAGCCATGGCTTTCAGATTACCTTTAGACTGCATTTACACACGGCCACTACATGAGACGGCAAGTATATTAAGTATAAAGATAAGGCAAGTTTAAAGATTTTATAAGATTATATGTACGATTATATAAGTATATAAGATTATGCCTCTCCAATGCAGGTTTGAATGTGCATAGAATGCATTACAAACAGATTTAATTCTGACGACTAGAGCACCATTGAGAAGATTTTAGTCATAGCCTGAAGTGAAATGTACATAACTCACTTGATCCATGAAGGTCACTGTTGGACTGTTGAAGTAGAGCAATAAAACCGAAGCGAAATTGTGACTAAACTGGCATTTAGAAAGCTGGAAAACATACTTAATTTTGTGCTATGGAGAATAGCATGTCTGAAAAAATACTTTTATAAACACGGGCCAGAATCTTTGTCTTGTTTCATACAGAAATTGATCAGTTTTATCAAAGCCACCAGCCAGTTGCTCAAAAAGATATCTCTATATTGTATTACATTTTCCTGTATGAGAAGAATAAAGAACAAGCTATTATAAGCACTTGTGTATGCTGTTTATGAAGATTAATATATGCCCTAAACATGCCTCGTTTGTATGCTGTTTAGCTCTTTTCCTATCAAAAACAGCAACTACAACAC
The DNA here is from genome assembly GCA_034779995.1 of Parotocinclus haroldoi. Lineage (NCBI taxonomy): Eukaryota > Metazoa > Chordata > Actinopteri > Siluriformes > Loricariidae > Parotocinclus > Parotocinclus haroldoi. The sequence goes on from JAUZST010012732.1 coordinate 9,005, forward strand.
TGATCTTTACAACATCTAATGCCGTTTTCTTGTTTCTCTTGGATGCATGCTGAGTGAAAATATATGCTTGCACAGCCCATATGGTGATGGCATTCTTGACCTCAGAAAAAAATCTGCTCTCATTTTCTCTGTATATCGTCCTTTACATTTTACATTTCTATCTTTTTTTCTTACGTTTGATTATGTCCTGATTTGCAGCAGCCAAGCTGTGGAGAGGTGGCAAGGGATCATCAGATGGCCTTGAGCCTCACTCTGATGTGAAAGGGTCATTCTGAAAGCAGACCCCACTGATTGGAGCTTGAGGATCACAGACAGGCCAGCGCAGAAAATAAAAATTCATATATGACTGGAACCATTAGGAAAATGGACAGAAGGGTGTTTAGTCACTGCTTCAAGGCATTTACCTTGGTCTGCTAAAATAGGTTAACAAAGAAAACATGGAACCCAAGTAAATATTGTTAAGTAATTCTGTTCAAGTTTCTTTTGGAAACAAGGAATAAAGGATATATATATCACCATTATACATCAGAGTTGAACCTGAAATTTCCACATTGAAGAATTATCAGCGAAAGCAAAAAGTTACTTTTTTGGCTCACTGTTTGGTCCAGCTAGGTTTTCTAGTCTTTGGCTTTTCTATCGCATCCATTTCCCCTTCACCAAGCAGAGTGTGCATGAAATAATATTGCAAGTATTGCATTCAGAATCTTTGTTGGTGCATTGATAGGCGCTGATGTTGCAAGGAGATGATTTCACGTCCCATCTTCTCTCCCTCAAATACAAACGATTATGTCTGTGTGATGCCGTGATCAGTCACAACACCAAACCAATACATTATTATAGGCTTCTTGAAAGTTCAACCTCCAGCCAAAATATGCACCAAATGAGCTAGCCCTAGGCAACAGTGGACACAAAAATATCCTAGAATATCTAGAATAAACTACCCTCTCCCCAGGGAGGTCCCAGTACCAATATTAGGTTCCTAACATTTATTACATTTAAAAGATGTCATTATTCTATAGTATAAAGACTAGTTAATATATTGTATACCTTTCCCTGATGTACCCTGGCGCTTCTCCATTTTTGTCTTTTTTAAGTCTGATTAATGGGCCGGTCATACAGAACCAGCAGAGCCAGATATTGTCCGAGAAGCCAACTAACACCCCTCCAGGGCCCTTGATTAATTCCAGTAGGTCATTCAATCCCAAGGAGTTGTGCTCGGACAGCATGAACTGCAGCCCAAAGAGATCTTAATTCACAACCACATTATTGAGAATCAACTTTTAAGGGGACATCCAACCCTTCCTCACCCCAGGGTCCAGCACATTGGACACCACAGAGCTCAATTGGAGTAAGACCTCTCACCCCCACTGCTTGTGCTCAGCCTGAGAAGTACCATGATCTCAAGGATGTGAAAACAAAAAAACAGAGACCTGTCATTGCTACCTTTTTCCAGCAGCTTGAGCCTGTTGCTGCCTGAACGAGAAGATGAATGACTACCTTGGTGAATCCCGGTATCATCGGACCAGTCTCCAGTGGGATTCAGTTAATCTTTTTGTTGACAAGAAGGACAGATCACTCAGATCATGCGTGGACTACCAAGGCTTGCATAAGATAATGGTAATTAATAAATACCCCTTACCTCTACTACACTGCAAGCTGTAATGGAGCGGCCAGCTCCCTTGAACCATAAGGACCTGCAATGCTTCCTAGGGTTTGTTAATTCCTAGAGGAGATTCATCCCCAGTTACAGTAAGATGCAACCATGCTGCTTACTCATTTGACCTCCACTAATAACCACTTTATATTGTCCAAACATGCCGATAAGGGCTTTGTGCGACCAAAGAAACTGTTCTCCTCCACTCCAGTCCTCATCCAGCCTGAATCAGCTTTGCAGTTCATCGTGGAAGTGGACGCATTAGAGTCTAGATTTGGCTCAGTCCTCCCCTAAAGGTCATGGCTTAAAGGAAAACTCCACCCCTGTGACTATTTATCACGCCACCGATCCCCTCCTAACAGCAAATATGACGTGGGTAACCACAAACTTTTGGCTGTGAAGATGGTCCTAGATCAATGGAGACACTGGCGGCACTTTCATACATGTCACAAAACACAAAATTAGCATTTTCATTGTCCTTTATGCTCTATGTTTACCGCTTGTTTTTGGAAATACAGTGTAATTTTACTTTCTCATATAATGCTATGGATTGGGAAGATGTTAATAATAAGGTTAAATTATTAGTTATAAAGCTTATAAAAAGCTTATAAAAATAAATTATTAGTTATAAAGCTTATAAAAAGCTTTGACTTT
>JAUZST010012733.1:0-11312 GCA_034779995.1 Parotocinclus haroldoi
TCCGTACTGGTCACTGGGTCGCGCAGCGCTGTCCCATTAGTTACGTGGTTTATTTGTCCGTGCTGCGCGACCCAGTGACCAGTACGGAGAGGACTAGTGAGCGAGACTGGATAGGTGAATTACATTCAGCCATGCGTATAGGTTTAACTGAGTATGTCTATTTGGACAGACTTTTGAGGTGTTCAGATTCCCATAGACAGCATGGCCGACAGCGTGGACGGCATGCCATGGATTGCGGTCGTCTTTAGGGATGGCCCCAAGCATTGGGCTGGAATATTCCAGCCTGACAATGACTGGACATGTGTAGGTGACAGTGTCACGTCAATAGACTCACCGGAAGAGTGGAAAGAAAGCCAGGTAGTGAAAATACAGGGATCGACGTCTCCCTGCGGAACTGTCAATCTGATGGACTTAAACGTCAACACGCCAAAGCGAGTTGTGAGTAACTGTGGTAAGATATGGCAACATTTTGTATTTGATTCATGTCAGTTCATCCACAAGGGGGTAATCACAAGGAGAGTGTCCAGAGCTAGCAACCAATATAGTCCCCAATGCATTGGGTGTTGCTTAATGAAACTGTATTACACCATTCAGACCATGAAATTATATAAAAACTTTGTATAATACAAATACACAATACACATCACTTTTGGAACCATTTTCTAAAAAAATCTAGCATATAGAGTACAATTTCATTGTAGGTTCAATAAATGTTATTTTAAATGTATTTTTTTTTATTTCTTCCTCCTTCCTTGTATTGATTCCACACAGTCCTTGAGAAATTGAAAAGTGCTGAAAAATAAAGATTTTTTTTCTCCCTCCTCAGTAGATTTTTAAGTAGGGACATCCGAGGAACAAGCAATCAAAAAAGTCTGGCCTTAATGTACATACCCAGTATGTATGGCAAAGTTGCTCAGTTGGGTAGATGAAGCAGGCTATAACTTGGAAATGTGAAAGGTACTGGCTTGCTGGCTACTATAGGTTAGAAGTATAAAGTATGGGTTATAGGTGTAAGGTTTAATTCCTTTGCAATCTGACATTAAAATGTTGTAGTTCTAACTTAAGTCAGGTGAGTTTCGTTTATTTTAAGAAATAACAATATAAGTGTATCCTGATTGACATTAAGACTAAAGTGAAGAAAGAATTTATAAAACACATTTAAGCCTATAAAAGATCTTAAACTTTAAATCTTACTTGAGCTAGATGTTCACGCAATTATACTAAATGTCTACTATAAGCAATGCTGTAGTTTGTACAGATGTCTTATATATTTATGAGTACAATATTAATTTTGAGTTATTTATTACCTTGGTATATTGTTTATGCGTTACTCTAACTAAGCCTTTTAAATAATAAAACCTAATTTGGCCAATTGTCCAGCAGCGGTAAAATGTATATATATTTTAAAAGGGTTAAAATAGTGCTAAACAAGCACTATTTGACACCTATTTTAGTAGGGTGCATATACAGTACTGCACACAAGTTTTAAGCATTCTGTATTTTTTAGTTTTTCGGTTTCTGCTTATTCTTTATTTGAGGTTTAGTGGGCACTGCCCTTAAATTCTACACTTAGAGAATGTAATCTATCTGTTTCTCAACATACTTTTCCTTTTACGCTGTTCTCTAATAGTCAGGACCCCCCACATGACTCCCACAGATCAGGTACTGTTTGGGTTGTGAATCATTCTCAGCACTCTGAGGCACTTTACTAGAGACATACTGGTCTATCTTGTCGATGTGAGCCATTCCACCAAATGGGGGCTATTTCTATCCCCAAGACAGTCCACATACATAATTAATATAATTAAATGGAAGGAGCATTTTATTATTAAGCAAGTGAATCATTTGCATATTTAAGGTATATACTGTCATAAATGTACAAATCTACCTAAAACGCTGAACAATAGCATTTGTTATCTGTTCACTGAGAAGGTCAATATCAACCTATCATTCTGTGACCAAAATAATTTTTAGACAATTAATTTTTTGTAAAATGCTATAAGCATGTATGCCATGTGGTTATATTTGATGTATTGGCTAATGCTGTGCCAATTTTACTCATAGTGCTCACAGGCTGGACATTTTTGGATTGTAGACTGTTCAGTCTTACAGATTCGTACCAGTGCTACACACATTAACACACCACCACATCAGTGCCACTGCAGGGCTGAGAATTATTCAGCACACAATAGGACCTGATCGTCAGTGGTCCACCTGGGTCCTGACTATTAGAGGACAGAGTAAAGGAAACAAACAAAGTATTTCGAAAAACAGATGGACTGCAGTCTAATTGTAGAACTACAAAGTGATAACTAAAACGTAAATAAAAAATAAGCAGAATATAACTTCAAAAATATAGAATACCTAAGACTTTTGCACAGTACTGTATGTTACTCTTACTTAAGTCCATTGCCCTCTTTTGATACATAATTACTTACTTAATACTTTTATTTGAACATTGTGCTCATGTGAGGCTCTTAGATTGCTTACAGTATTCTGCATTCTTATTATGAGTATTAGGTTAATTTTGAGGAAGTGCTTTAATTTAGATCCTTTATAACTTCAAATAGATTACTCATGCAATACTTTCACTGAATTTCTTACATTCATGCATTTGAATATTATTATTTGTAAGCATGCCTATTGAATGCTTAAATAAATGCCATACAAATTCTGTCTGGCTAGGCAAGTTATTTGCATTATTTATTCTATAGCAGGAAAATGCACTATCCTAAATATATCTAAATTAGAAACGTAAATTTAGGGGACTTTAGGAGGATTCTGGTAAAAGATAAGAATTCTTACCACGCAGCTCTTGAGTTTTGATGGGTATAGTGGGCTCGGAAGGCTCACTGGTGCCATACATGTTGGCTGAAAGCACACGGAACAGGTATTCTTTCCCCTCGGCCAGGTCAAAGACAGCATAGCGAGGTGAACGGACTGGAACTTTAGTGTTCACTCTCTGCCAAGACTGACTGCCAACCAGAGACTAAGCAGAGGCATTGAAAAGCTATCAATTACCTCACATTAATGCAAGACTCTTTGCTTACAGAGTTAAACAAACATGCATTAATGCATTAGTATCCATTTAGAAAGTGATTTAGTTATTCATTTTGTAAAAGCATCAAGGTTTTCACAATCATTCTGCACTCAATACAGTGAAAACAGAATAAAGACAGAAAACAAAAGAAAATCTTGCAGATTAATTAAGAAATAACTAAATAACTAGTTATGTCAATGCAATATTTTAGTTTTTCCTTTTCAATTAATCTGCAAACACTTTTACTGTGTCATTATGGGGTACTGACTTGACGTTCTGAATGCCTTGTATTTAGGGCACCCTACTTTGGCTTATGGTTAATTGTAAGTGTCAGTACAGTTGTAACATGTTGGCTCGCAGAGGTTTGTGACAGAGTATTGTTTAACACTGTGGTTGTTTTTCTATTAAGACCAACCTTCTCAATGTAATACCACATAGGTGCTCTGTTGTGGTACGCTGGAGGGGTCCAGCTAAGTACAACATACGTCCGATCAGTTTCAGAAGCATATAATTTGGATGGAGCTCCTGGTGCTTCTCCCTCAGCTGTAGCCAAATGACATAAAACAGAATTACTGCACTCATCTAACAGTGTGTATACACTATGCTTTTAATTACCCAACTATAAACACCACAGAAAACAGTTTTTGAATGTCATCAGTGCGCTTTATAAAGCTTCACATTACACTATGTGCATCATCCGGTATGTTCGTATTAGCAAAATCAGTATAGCACTTAAATAAACATACAGGTCACTAGGGTCAATTTGAAAAAGCACCAAGACTGGAATGGATTTCCATAATTCAGTGCAAGATTTTTCAGGTTTCACTTGTTTTGCATAGTCAATTTGAAAATACAATACAATAATCTCAGTATACTTTTCTGTGTTAATACTGCATATAATAATATCACATGAGTGTAAATGATGCTGCCAAGGGTGCTGATATGGCCTCGTACCACAACAGACCTTGGCTTTTGCCAATAACAGTCTGGATGATCTATTTCATCTTTGGTCTGGAACAAAACTGTCTATGGCTTTCAGAAAATATCTGGAATACTGCTTAATCTGGCCACAGTACAGTTTTCCACTGTGTGACAGTTCATCCCAAATATTTTTGAGCTTACAGAAGTTGACACTGTTCTGGACATGATTAGCATAAGGTTTCTTTTTGCACAGTAATGTTTTATGTGGCATTTGTGAATGTAATGTATAGTAGCACTTAACAAAGGCTCGTTAAGCCTTGATGCAGTACCACCTGACGGATCAGGTAACACATTTTTTTACGTCATTACTAGCCCTAAATTTCACACATTTTCCCAACTTTTTTGTGTGCAGACCTGAAATGCAAGAATCTATGTTTAGTAACAAAAGAAATTAAGTAAACCCCCAAAACCTAAAATATTTTGGAGTCATATTGCCTGCAGTAAAATAAAAATACAAGGAGATACACTGTCAATACAATCCAACCTCTTCTAATATGGGGTTGTATATAATGATCAATTCTATTTATATATGCAGAGTCTATTTGGACTTTTGTGTTCTTATAACTGATTCTGTTTTATTGTATCAACCATTTGAACCCTAAACACTGTTAATGTCAATAACAGAAGTCAGTGGTTCGAATAACAATTCATTTGAATGTTTTAAGAATTTTGGAACTTACTTTATGTACAGAGGTATAATTCAGAGAATGCATACTACCTTCAAGGTCATAATGATATGTAACAACATCCAGTTTTCCACCAAGCCTTGTGGCTGTTAACACAAAAGGCAAGAGTCAAGGAAGAGTCAATGCGAGATGCTAAGTCAGACATATAGAATCATTTGATATTGTCTACAAATATTTGGCATATTTTTACCGTGAAGTCTTTCAAACTCAGTAGGGTCCACAGCAGCAATGGGTTCTGACATCCTGGATGGCCTGCTGATGCCGTGGGAGTTAACAGCACGTACACGGAAGGTATACGAGTGTCCCTCAAACAGGCCAGACACGGGGTATTTACAGATCTTAATGGGAGAATCATTACATTGCACCCAGTTCTCTGTTCCAACTTCACAGCTGTCATAGAGTTCAGAAAGTGATGACAGAATAAAATGTGATTATTCTTCTAAAATGATCAAATTGTGCTTAACAAATATATGCATTGTGGGAGTAGTAAATTCACAATAATAAATTTAGAATTTGCTGCAAAGCTTGGCGTGCAGTTACATCACAGGCAGATATGTAAGTGATTACAGGTGTGGTCTGATTAGACAAGGGGTCTTGCCACAAGAGGGAATAAAAGTCCTTCTCACTTTGCCCTACGAAAAGGTTTTTAGAGGCTGCTTTTGGGTAGGGTACATCTTGGTGAGAGATCATTAACTGCTAGACATGCATCAATGGCACACTTGCACCTGGGTGCAATAGTTTGCCAAAGGTGGCATCCTAGGTGGTCACATAAATCCTCCCATAGTAATAAGTCTGGTGACCAAGGAAGTGTTGTAATCTGGCAGAGACAGTTGGAAGCCCTGCCATGGGAGTGTTGCATAAGCTATAAGCAATGGCTCTCCAGATCATCACAGCAGCAGTTGGGGCAGTGTGTTGCTCCACAACAAATGTTGAGGGCGTGAACTGACTGTCTGATCCCAAAAGAACTTGAACCGAAAGAACGGTTTTGCTCCCTAGCAGTCCAGGCTTCTAATTCATAACACAGCTGTCGCTGAGTTTTTAGCATTTTGAATCACTGAATCATTTTTATATTTTAATATTCAAAGCTTCAGAAAACCTTGTTTCACCCATCACTAAGTGTGGGTACATGCACAGACTCTGAACACAGGCAGCTAATATGTAGAGGAAGGTTTAGTAAATGCTTTGAGTATAGCATATATTTTTGTATAGACACAAGAGAAAGCAAGTGACCTTTTTATTTATCAGTAACTTTAATGTGTAATCTTTTACATTACTTGAGGAAAAAGGAAAAAGTAATTTGATTACTGCAATGTGTACTGCTATAACTAAAAACCGTCTAATGGTAAATTTAAACTGAAACTTATTTCAACCATGAGATTAGGCGCAAGTCTACTAACTGTTACAGATCTAGACTTTTTTCTTTGGCTGCCCTATTGTGTGAAATTCAAGTTTTGTAACAGGATACTGTGAAGTAAGTTAATGTGAGCAAACTTTTGGAAAAAGATTGCATGTGGCTGTATCTACAGTTCATTTTCTAGTTTTCTAGTATTCTAGTGAGAAGAGAAGCAGAGCATGTGAGCAAAACTGAACAGTTTTCCTAAGACTTGTTTTTTTCCTGATCTGTGAGTGTTGGATGTTTCTGTCTTGCCTTTAGGCTAAGTTGCCCGAGAAGTTTTCAGATACATTTCAAACTTATCTTGTCTCCTGGCACCAACCATTCAACCATAAAGTTCAACACGATTCCCCAGAACTAAATTTATACTTTGTGGAAAGTCCGACCGGCCGTGTTAAGTTCAGGTGTTTGGATTCCTGTAATCAGATTTTGCCTCGAAAACTGAACTACTGAAATGGCCACAGTGCTCCATGTCAGTGTACTACCCATCAGCTAATATCACTGCCATATGGCTGAACTTTTAATGTTTAAAAGTGAGTGTATCAAACAGCTCACTCACCGATCAACAAAGTATCCAATGATCGGCCCTTCTGTGGTGGTGTTGGGTGGCTTCCAGGATACAATAACATAATCTCTGTTAGCATCATGGATTTTAATGTCCATGGGAGCCCCAGGGGCCAAAGGAACAGGAGGAGGGCCATCTGTAAAAGAAGGACCAGAGATGTAAGATATTCGTAAGCAAATATTACTATTTTTATTTGTTTTCCTTAATATAACAAGCTAAAAAAATTGACTCTAAAGCAATTAGAAATGTTACCTTCCACATAGACATAAGCCTTGTGCACTGCATCACCTCCCTTGGTCACCATTCGCAAGGTATATAGACCCTCATCATCTTTGGCAAGGTGAGTCAGAGTGATCTTAGCAACACCTCCCCCGGACTCCATTTTTACCCACTTAGATGATTTCAAAAGGTGTTCTAGAAGGTTTAAAATACACGTTTCTTTTTGAGGATAATTGAAACACAAGCCTTCTTTTAGACCATGGTTCTGATATGCAACAGAAAAGTAGTTTAATTATGTCTAAGAACAGGAGGCCAAGAGATGGTAATGTGAATTACAGAATGTAGAAAAATCTATTTGGCAGCTCCCATGTTGGTTATATATTCTTACAAATACGCTAAATAGCAAAGGTGCAGAGCTGAAGTCTTAGGCCACCACACCACTATTAAATGTTATTAGAATACTTCTTTATTAGAATACAAGCAGAAAATATAGGAAATTCTTATTCAGTATATAATAATGGAAAGAAATATCACAAAAAAATATTATATATGCCACAGTATATGGAAAGTATTTAGATGCATGTGATCTGACCTTGCACTTGTGCTATAGCAGCATCTGGCAGCTTCACTGGACTGCCAAGCTGACCTTCCCAAATTTCAAGACCGTTTAACTGAAAGAGCTTGATCATGAATGGTCTTGTTGGAAGGGTAGCAGCCAAGAAACTACTTTATCTGGGAGGTTACGCTTAAAATTGGTTTTAACCTGCTGGTCATTATACGTATGCTAATATAACACATCTAATGGTGGCCTAAAAGTTTTGGACAATATGGAATGCGAACATAAATTCTAATTAGTGAACTGTGTCTCTGATTTGTTATAAAATTTGTCTGGTTTGCACAGAACCATGGCCACAAGACAACATAAAATAATGAGCCTGTTACACATTTGAGACTGGATTGCCTGCAGTGAGCCGGAGCTTACTGTCCAACATCACTAGCTGACTTAACGCTTGTGATCAAAAAACTCAGAAAAACAAAAGCTGTTGTAGCTGAAAAGAGGACAAAGTCCATACTTATAACCATATTTTGGATGTTATTTCTCAGTGTCTACAAACTATTGGCTATATAGTGTAATGTGTAATCTTAAATGTATGTTGCGCTATGTAGCATTCTTCTTACCATCTCGGTACCACAAGGCTTCAGGCTGCAGGTTGATCAGATTGGGAGATATGGTCATCTTACAGGCCAGAGTGACGCAGTCACCTTCTTTCCCGAATGTTACATCAAACGTCTCCAAGAAGGTGATGTTGATCTTTGTGTATTTAATCTCAGGTAAAATAACAACTGAGGGCATGAAAAGGTAAACATGTCTCAATTACAGTGACTTGTGTGTTAAGACTTTTAGATACTTTAGAATAAACTGTTCATGAATGTTAAATAAATGTATTTTCCTGTTATTGTGCTTACATTCATATGGCAGCCATGAATAAGGAGAAACTTTTTCTTCATCTTTTGCTCCTATATAAAGTTAAAACAAAGGATTACAGAATTGTATTTAACAAAGACCAAAAAGAACTGACTTAAAACAAGCAACATATTCAGTGATTGTGTACAGTAGAGTCTGGTCCAGTAGTTAGTCTGGGACTCCTCAAAAGTCATCCATCCTCCGACTAATACAAGCATGCAAACTCATTTTTGACCCTGTTCAAGATAAGAAAATCAGGTGGAAAGGTGGTTTCCTTAAAGCACTTACATTTAAACCTGAAAAACAAAGCAATAGAAAATGCAAACTAATGAAGTAAACTGTATTTGATGGGTGAAATATGAAATATTACAATTATGACTTACACTCATTATCTGCATTATTAGGTACACCTGTTCATCTGCTGTTGAACGCAAATATCTAATCAGCCAAACACATGGCCAAAACTTAATGCATTTAGGTATGTAGACATGGTCAAAACAACATGCTGAAGTACAAAATGAGCATTGGCTATAAAATTTTTTCTGAGTATATCTGAATCTACTTGGAATTTTAATCAGCCATCTCTAGGGTTTACAAAGTACATTTACAGCATTTAGCAAACACCCTTATCCAGAGAGACTTGCAGCTGATACAATTGCTTACAATTTAAGAAATCATGGGTTAAGGGCCTTGCTTAAGGACCCAACTGTGGCAGCTTGGTGGAGGTGGAATTTGAACTCTTGACCATCAGGTCCAGAGTCCACTACCTTAACATCTAGGTTACCACAGTCCCAGTGAGTGGTAAATGAGTGGCAAAAATGCCTTACTTATGCCAGATGTCAAAGAAGAATGGCCAAACTTGTTCATGTTATGCAGTAGAGCATCTCTAAACTTACAACCTTAAAGCAGATGGGCTACTGCAGCAGAAGACCACACCAGGTGCCACTCCTGTCAGCTAAGAAAAGTCAACTGAAGCTACAAGTTGCATGGACACACAAACTGAATAATACAAGCTGAGAAAAATGTTACCATGTCTGAGGAGTCTCACGTGATGGTAGGGTCTTACATTACATAACATTAACATAACATTAAATTTACTATGTATCAACCTACTTTGTATAAACGGTGCAGGCTGACTGAGGTGGTATATTGGTGCTGGGGATATTTTCTTGCCACACTTTGGGCCCCTTAATACCAGCTGTGCATTGTTTAAACATCACAGTCTACCTGAGTATTGTTGCCGGTCACGTCCATCCCAAAATTTCCTCTGTGTACCTATCTTCTACGCATGTCACAAAACTCAGATTATCACCAAGTATTTTCTTGAACAGGACAATGAGTTCACTGTACTCAAATGGCCTTCACAGTCACCAGATCTCAATCCAATAGGGCACTTTTGAGACGTGGTGAAACTGGAGACGTGCATCATAGAAGCACAGCTGACAAGTCAGCAACTGTGTGAGACTATCGTGTCAGTATTGACCAAAATCAGCAGCAAAAAAGGAATGCTTCTAGCACCTTGGTGAATCTATGCCATAAGGATATAAGGTAGGTCTGAAGACAAAATGAGGTCCAACCCTGTACTAGCAAAGTGTACCTAATGATGTGGCCGGTACAGGCATGCTATCGCTAAACGTCTGTGAAATTGTATGCTATTCTATCTGGACAAGATATTATTTACTTTACTGAACAATGCTATAGACGATACTGTATTGTACAGGGAATTGACTAAATAACAAGATACTGCAGTATTTCAATGTGATTTAATATCATCCTTACCCTACAACATATTGATTTTGTATGTTTCTTACTTTTTAAGACCAAAAGTGTTTGCTCAGTCCCTCCTTACCTCTCTCTTTCTCTCTTTTTCTCAATCTCTCTCTCACACGTACAAACACACCCAGTTATAGAATGTGTAGCATTTATATGAACGTTTTTGACACCAGAATGTGTCCCACATTTTCAAAAAGACACAACTGTCCACAGTGACCCGCTCATACCACAGTGAGTCTCAGTCTTCATAATGAGTGCAGCACCAGCCCAGCATTGCTTAGCATTCAGTCTGCGCACACCACCGCACCCCAAGTATTTAATAAAAATGTAGTGTTTAATAAAACTTTCTGTACCCAAAGCTGTACTGTTAAATGTGAAACTGCTGCACTACAACATATCTGGCAAGTTAATATATGGGTTTAATAGATTAATAATTTAATCCTAAGGACAAAAATCATATCTGACAGTCCCCTGTCTCCTCTCCACTTTTTAAAGTCCATTTTGTCTTCTTAAAGTGACTGGACTACAAAGGGCTATAGCTATAGCTGATCAGGAGACTGTGGGGATTCTAACTCTGTTCAAGCTGAACCATTTATGTTTCGATTTGACACATAATTTCTTTCAAATAAAGGAAAAAAAAATAACCGGACCAAAAAAAACCCAATTCAGGCTGTGACCCGATAAACCTAATAACAACATCAGTAGCAGACACAAGGTTGAGCCTAGATCCAGGGTTTCGGCTCTTGACAAATGGAGATCGCCATTTGACTACAATGCGAATACAGTACAGTGTTCCCTCGCCACTTCGTGGTTCACCTTTCGCAGACTCGGTGCATCGTGGATTTCAAAAAATATGAATGGAAAAAAATATATCACGGATTTTCGCTGTTTCGCAGGTTTTTGCGGAACTTTTACATTTAAAAAAATCACACAATTTATAAGAATATATTAAAAAATATTAATTCTAACAAAGGAATGTTGTAAATCATGAATTATTACGATTTACAGTAAATAGCTGTTGTATCTACTGTATGACGTGCTGTAAGCTCGGTACGGACGGAGCATGTGTGCTACAAGAGTGATGTATGGAGTGTTAAGTAAAGAGAACGTTCGGTTACTTCAGCGTGTTGCTTGATTATTCAACAGTTAAAAACACTACAATAGCGTATTTACTCAGCGGATGAATACTC
>JAUZST010012734.1:0-11311 GCA_034779995.1 Parotocinclus haroldoi
TGTGTGTGTGTGTGTGTGTGTGTGTGTGTGTGTGTGTGTGTGTGTGTGTGTGTGTGTGTGTGTGTGTGTGAGATCAGCGTCATCCATTTCACAAGCTATAGAAAGAATAGAACAGACTATCATTCATTATCTTCTGCTTAATCCACATGGGGTCGCGGGCCAGCCTGTGCCCACCTGGCAACTCTGGGCACAACGGCAGGAACAACCCTGGGACTGAACCCGGGAAACTTCTTGCTGTGAGGGAGCGGTGCTACCCACCGAGTCACCGTTATGCCCTAGAACAGAATAGAATAGAGCAAAAAAAGAAAAGACAAAAATATATTAAATATTTGTAGAACTACATTGCATACCCTAATATAATAATTAGACACTGGCTCTTGCCACAATAGTGATACAAAGACAATGGTAGCTGGCTGTCAATGGCAGGACACATCAAGGGCAGAATGAAAATTTTTTTTATCAGCTGAAGCACCTAGAAATGGTGCGGACAGAGACAGGAATGTGTCTGGATGGTAAACAAGGAATCTGTGCGCACGTATTGTGCTTGTCATTCTATAAAACAATACTCTGTACCGGTGATGTATCTGGACTGTCCAGAGCATGTTCGGCATGGGTGCATGCCTTCACGAAACCAGCAAAACCCAGTGTCTAACCAGAACAAAGATTTTTGTATTATGTTTGTTAGGATGTTTAATACTTTTTCTTTGTTTTCTTTGTTAATAACTATGTAGCTTACACAATGATAATGGCTACCACACTAATGACCACCTGATACTAGGTATGGGTGATCTGGTTTGTTTGTTTGTATATTTGTTTATTTAATGTCACTTAATGACTATTCACGACAGGAGCAAAGCTACATCATTACTAGTCAGTCCTATTTCATGCTGGGCCAATTTTAAGCAATCAGTTAACTTCTCGTTTAGACCAAAGGGCATGTTAGAAACACCACTTACCTAACACACAAGTGATCACACAAGAGGTCAGGATCACACCAGGGATTTCTGGAGCTGTGAGGCAGCCACTTGGACCACCATGAGACACTCTGGTTGTGTAGTAAAATAGCTTTTTTTATTTTATTTTATTTTATTTTTTTAATTGACCATCGTCCATGATGTTTTAATTAATCTTTTGCAAGTTTTATTTCCAAGTCTGACCTTGGTGGGGCACCAGACAGTTTCTGTGATGGCATCATTGTCGTGCCTTAAGCAGCCAGCTTTCCTCCTTTTGACACAGCCAGCTGTGCCTTTATTTGAAGCTGGTTTGACATGATGGCCGAGACTCAAAGCAGTGCCACTGCGATGGTGCGCAAGCGCATTAGTTAACTTATTAGTCACCCGAGTACCACCGCAACACTTATTAAACGAATGGTTTCAATTACTCTCTTTATTCTCGTAAACAGGAGAGAAACCTTATCTCTGAGTAATTCTGTTTGACTGCCAGCATATATCAAATACAAACATTAGCCCTTGTACTTCACAAAGATGAACACAAATCACTTCTTATGTGTCAGAGAATAAATCGAAATTTGTCTTATGCAATCAAACACAGTTGAGCATCTGCAGAATCTCGTTTTACCTTTTCTTTAAATGCCACACACCTCAGCCATCACAGCAGACATGTAAGCATATAACAAGTTTGTTTTCTGTGTGTCTTAATTCGTTTAATTAACCAAACCCTACTGTAAGACATATGACCTGTCCGCTCCCAATACAAAATGCCTGCAGTTCTTCATCCCTGCTGCTTTTTCACTTGGTGTTTGTCGGCCTACGCATGCCTCAGTGATGGAAAGAAGACTCTTAAAAACATGTTTTGTGATCTTGACATGGCATGTTATTGTTTGCCTTTCGGTTGATCCACTTCCATATTCTGCGTCACTATTACTAAAACAATGGCTTATCAGATGACATTAAGCACTTGCTTCCTGTTTGAAAACACCGACTCAGTGTGTCACACTAGTGGTCAGAAATGATGGGATTGGTAAGTCAGGCAGTAATATTACACATCATTATGATTATTACTATATAGCTTGGTCAGATTGATCATGACTTCAGGTGACCGTATGGATTAGTTTCCACATAATATTTTGTATTACGATTGTCCGGGGTTGTTCCTGCCTTGCGGCCTCATGCTGCCTGCTTTCCCACGACCCTTACCAGGATTAAGCGGATAAGAAAATGAATGAATGTTTTCCTTTGTCTGCTAATGCAGTCAACAATTTTGCTTACCAACTTAATTAATGAATGAGTTCTAGCTTGAGTGCTTTTGTAATGACCTGCATTTCTCATCAAAATGTGGTCTGATATTTATCCAAATCCTTAATGTAGACAGACATATTCTGCCAGAACTGAACACACAGTTAATTGTGATTTTCCTTCTCTAGTGAACACAATAATACATATTTGAAATTGACTGTTAGAAGCAATAAGACCCTGTAGCAATTCAGTTCAATTGTATTTGTATAGCGCTTTTTACAATAGACATTATCACAAAGCAGCTTTACATTGGAAATGGCATCGACAGTGGAAAGGAAAAAATCTCTGAGATTAAGAGGAATAACCCTTGAGAGGAACCAGACTCGGAGGGGAAACCCATCCTCGTTTGGGTAATAAACATAATCAACATTATGCAATAAAACCTTTAATGAAAACATGCAATATTTGTATGTAGAGATGGGAGAGGGAGCGTTTTCAGCATGGCGGGTCATTCCGTCTGATATCATCCCCCACAACAGGTTCACCGTTGCAGCGAGGATCTCGGCAGAAAGAGGAAATGAATTAGACATGATCTTTGGTACCATTACATATGAAGGACTAAAACTATGACTATAAGTACAGGCCAAATGCTTGACTAATCAAGTAAGTCTTGAACCTAGATTTAAACATTGAGACTGTCAGAGTGGCAAACATTTGTCGGAAGACCGTTCCATAATTTGGGGATTTATAATTAGTAATAATGGCACCTTTCTCAAACCCGAGGTCGCTTGTAGAAGAAAGCTCTTCCTCTCGTTGTAACTGTAAGTACCAACCTGTACCACTTGATCGAAGTTGGAAGAGGTGGATCATAAAATACTAGTAGCTCAGACAGATGGACAGATATTGCACAGCTGTTCAAAATCATGACACTTTCTCCACCATGGTTCAGTTAGGAATGCTGTTGGACTTTTTTAATTCATGCATGATCATTATCATCCTTATTATTATTATTATTATTATTATTATTATTAAGTGTTGCTGTGTTCCATCATATTCTTCATTAATGCTTCATTAATTCTTCATTAACATAGTTGTTCTGTGTTTCTTCATATTATTCTCAGACTAAATGCAATAATAAAAAGCATACTTTTATGTGTCTAATAATTCTAATCAAATTAATTAAAGCTGTTAAAATGCAAGAATGAATGTTAAAGAACACGAAACATGTTAAGAACCATTTACTTACGGAAACAGGAGAAGCGATTTTGGGCCATGTGGAAATATGTCCTGTGAATAATTTATCTCCATCTATCTCCTCTTACCTCCTCCGTTCCGGTATGTTGCCTTTTTTATTTCATCTCCAGAATGATGGGGTTTCAATCTTGCATGCCTGTCTGAGCAGGTTTATGGGCTGATCAATCAGAGGCCATAGCATTTCCAGCTACCTGAATTTGTCAGTACAAAGACACTTAGTAGGCGATTTTTTTTCCAAGTAGCTGATCAAGTAGATGATCAGATTAAGAATGTCGTCGAGATGATGATGATAATGATAATGTATGGCACTATAGTAATGTTGATGACAACAATGCTGATGGCAAAGATGAATTTAGTCACTTTATCCTTTCTAAGTCAGTCTGGATTACACTACTGCCATTCCTTGAAGATGGTAGGATACTTGTGAAATATGTTTCTCATATTAATCTCTAGTTAGTTTGAATTCTCAGAAAATCCACTGGTGCTGGCGCTCCCCTGTGATGGACTGGCACTTCTCTAGGATGCCTGCATCCAGTGAATACCTCTGTAGGCTCTGGGGAGTTGAGAGGGTGAAGAAAAATGAACTGTCAACACAGATTACCAGCAAATAAAACTGCTTGTGAAATTAGAAAGCCAAACCCAATCTCGTGAGCTGTGCTCACACAACATTTATATACACTTACCGATCACTTTATTAGGTATGCCTTCTCCATCAATGTAACTGCAGTGCTGAGGATGATCCGCCACCCAAATAGGACCTTATCTGTGGAGTACAGAAAACATTTCTATTTTTAATGCATATATTGCAGTTAAATACATTTTGAACTTTGAATCCTGAAGATTTTGAACCAGATGATGTTTTTCCTCAGAAAAAAAGGACATGACTTGATCACACCAACCTTAATTACCTCCCTCGAAAGGACAACTTTCCCGTCGGACAAGTGCCAGGCCTGTAAAGTACAAGGGCTTGAAGCAAATAGAATTGACTAGATGTAATCAGGCAGAGAGACAGATTTGTTTGTGGACATGAGAAAGTGGCAAATCATAAACTTTCGAAAAGTTTTGTCATGGCCATTTGGAGACTGGTTCCAATGCTGTGCTTTGGAGCAAGACACTTAAGATATTACTGCTCAACATGTGTAAAGCTGTCTGCTTAATGTTGTAAAAGTAATGTCATTTTCCAGTCATGTCTAGGTAAGAGCTTCTGCCTTCTCGTTCAGTCTCTGCTGATGATTCCATTGGATGTTCCCTCATAATCCTGGTCTGACATCATTCGCTGTTCTGTCTGCGTAATCCTGTGTGCCTGGCCACTTGCTACTAGTGCAGCTCCGTTGATCCCTAATTACACAAAGGGAAACATCCTTAACCGACCGTGACCGTTCTCCATCCTGCTCTATTTCACGTCATTCAGAGTGTATTGCACAAACATGAAGGATTGACACTAATGACTAAGACTCTCCTCGTAGTGGTTCTTTCTGTCTTTTGTAAAGCTCTGCTTTTCATTTTCCCTCACACTGAGGATGCAGGGCCAGGTCATAAAACTTGAGTAGTCTTGGCAACGCTGAAAGGGCATTTGACCATTTTGTCAAATCTTATTGAAAGGATTGTGTAATAAGCCATGCTACAGACACAATACAGTTCTTCCTCAAGGCTGGCATGGAGGCCACTTGGTTATTATCTATAGGGGTGATTATGAAAGCGCACTTGCAGCTGTGTTTCAGGATGATATGACTTTACCATTTAAGAACACAATAGAAATATTTCATATTCAGTTAAAGACATCTGGCTTTCACAGAGTGAAAACTGATCATATTGCAGTTTTTGGTACATCAGGAGCTCGCGGTCGAGAACATTTATTTACATTTATGTCATTTAGCAGACACCCTTATCCGTAGTGACTTACAATTACTACAGTCTTACAATCCAAGCTATTGTGGGTTAAATTGTAGGCCTTGCTCAGGGACCCAGCAGTGGTGATTTTTACACTGGACCTTCTGGTCCATAGTCCAGGACCTTAACCGCTAGGTCACCACAGTCCCACCAAGATGAACCAAGCCAACACTGCACAGTACATCAAATTACAGTCCAAGCTGAAGTCTCAAGGGCCCAACAGTGCCATCTTTCTGTAGTAGGATTTACTTGTTTTACTCATTTTGATCTTAAATCACCGCACTCATGCTGTTTTGGAGTACGCCTGATACGGCACAGGCACCATATGTCTTTTCATTAGAATATGAAAGTGATTCATGGGGTGGCAGATTTTGCAGATGGTTCACTGAAAGCATCGAGATTCCTTTTCTGTGTTTGTAAAGTTCAAGCTTGCAGTGCTAATGTGTATGCAAGACTGCAAGCTGTTTTACTTTGATCATCTTGGGCTGACGACAGGAGGTGGAGTGAAGCCGCCGTTTTTATCACATAGATCTGCAATTAAAGGACTTCAGAGAAAGAGTGCGCGTACCTATTTAATATTATTATCTGTTATATCATTTTAACCTTCAGAAGAGTACTTAATATGCACATTTGAAATATGGGATGAAGAATCATGTACCCTGAATGCAATAAGTAGGAAGTATCTTAAGTGTTCTTTAACATTTGAATCTATTTTGCTCAAAGCCATTATGGACCAGTGTATTCGTGGCTGATCTGAAAGGTTTTTTTTCAAATTTAGTTTTCTGCTGTCGTTAGTTACAACTAATATTGTGCCTTTCTCAAGCTCAGGGACACTGTGATCAACTCTGTGTGATAATTGGTGCTTTTTGTTTACAACTACTAACGACTGTTCAGCTTTACTTCATGATCCAGCATTAATACTGCTAGCCATGTAGAATGAGCACATCACCGTACAATGTTCGATTTAGAGAACATCAACGTGAAGCTTAAAGCAGTCCTTAAGGAAAGAAACATCTAAGCAGTGTGTACAACAGCATTTTTTAAAAGTATTTCCTCTTGCTAATCAACACTTAATTAAAAAAAGAGGCTTCATCTATTAAGATATTCATGTGATCATGTACCATAAACATAATTTTGATCAGTTCTGTTATAAGTGTTTTTATTTTATTTCGGTCACATCTCAGTTCGAACTGCAATTGATTGAAATCTTTTCTGTTAGAACATGTTCAAACTTTTCGTGTCCATTAGGGGCGTTCAAAATGAGGTGTGTGTAATGGGCAAAACAAATGAAGTAACTATGCCATCAGAATTGATGTCTGAATAAAATCAAACTTGCTAGCTAGGGTTTTGGTGGAAGGTGTGTTCTGCTTATGACGAGCAGAAATGACACAGCTTTTATCGTTAAGGTAATTAAGTCTTTAGCTCTGCTGGACTGGGAGAATCGTTATGCTGTGTGTGACAGGAGTATTAGTGTCACACACAGAGGCATGTAATCAGATCATGATGAAGCTTTGGCCAAACACCAGCGTGGATGTCCATATGAGTGTGTCAGGTGCAGAGCAGATGGTTTCATGCATGCTAATTTAGAATGCCGCTGTCACCGAGCGGCATGAAATCGACTTGTATACGAACCAAGCTTTGATAGGAGTTAATTAATTAGTACCAGGTGATGTGAAACTGTGATTGGCTGATTCTGGGAATAGGCAGTGTGGGATAGCGAATGAATACATCAGTAAACGAATGTGTAACAAATCTCTACCAGTGTGCATGCAGTGTTGTCCACCTGGTAAAGATTTTCTGTTTATTAGGCATCACTAGCAGAGACCATTTCAGCAACATATAATTAATACAGACTCACAGTCCAAGCAATTGTGGGTTAATGGCCTTGCTCAGGGACCCAACTGTGGCAGAGGTGGGATTTGAACCCTTCCGGTCCATAGTCCAATATCTTAAGCACTGGGCCACCACAGTCCCACTCAATGAGTCAAGTCAGTGGCCATTTAAAGTAATCAATTAACCTAACACGCATGTCTTTGGACTGTGGGAGGAAACCGGAGTACCTGAAGTAAACCCATGCAGACACAGGAAGGAAATGCAGCCTCCATACAGAAAGAACCCAGGCACCCCCCTGGGATTGAACCCTAAAACATCACCCTAAATACACTGCACAGGAAAATTAGGGGATGTTTCTTTATGGGATTTTTCATTTTGAGGTATCCCCTTATTTTTGTGAGCAGTATATTTGATTCTTATTTTACCATTTGGCCACTGAAAACCTCTTATTGTTATTTTCCCTTCTCCCCAATGTACATTTATGACAAATGTCCAGTTGAAATTATGTAACTATTCCAATCAGGCTCATAGTCACACTGCATATCAGATGTGTGTCGGATTATAATGCCACATGCATACAAAAATGTCACATATATTTTTTTTCATTCACATTGACCCACAGATAAGACATTTGAGCTTGGGCCACTTTTACCTGCTGTGTGAACATGGGTTTTGTCACCCTCTAGGGTGAACTTAGTGTTACACATGTCATTCTAATCTAACAGTACTTCCAAAATTGTAGCCTCCTCCAGTCCATTGTGCCCAGGGGCAGTTTGGAGCTCACCTGTGACTGGTGTAACCTTTTTTCCCTGCTTCATGTCTTATTTTTAGACCTATATTGTTGTTACCCTTCGACATTTCACGTGAGAAGCATTGAGAGCAGGAGCTACATTGTGTAAGGAAGATAAGCCGTCAGATGTCTCAGCCCTAGCTGGAGCTGTGAGATTGCCTGTCTCTTTTCCTGCAGCTACTACCAAGCAGTGATGGATGAATTCAACCGGCTCTCACACCAAATGCTTTATCGTCTAGGAAGACATTTCAGAGCAGGAAAAAATGCCCTGACGCTGTTGTGTTGACTGAGCTAAACTTGACAGTGGTGACCTGTTTTCTGGAAGGTCTGTTTGTTTGCTTTGTAAACACTGTATTGTCAGCAAGTTTAGGCAACTAGTTTATCTATCTTTACTAGAATCCGATTAATAACATTTTTTTCCACCATCGTTTAAGAAGACGTATGGAGAAGGCTTTTGGCTGGTGACAAATTGCTCTTCATTGGTGACAAACAGAGAAGCTGCTTATATAGCTGCTGGTGACATTTTGCCCTGCTCTCAGATAGCTCAGATTTCCCTAGTCTCAATTTACTATGAATTGGGTAGGTCTCTATTCCTGCAGGGATAGGAGATCCAGTTAGAACTGGATATTGTATTACACTCACTGACAAAAAACATACCCAAATGGAATGGGTGGAATTCAATGAAACGTTATTTGTATAAAAGTAACGATGATATATGTAAAAGTTTATAATATTAGAGTCAAAGGATACATTTATTGGGGAAAACTGTACAATTGAAATGAGGTTCTAGTATCCTGTTAGGCCACCTGAATACAAAATGAGATGCAGTTAAGCACGGAGGCAAGCAGGTTCCATGTGGTATTCTGTGGAACATTTGCCAACAGATGTTACAGCTGGACCTGTAGAAACTTCGCACTCGTAAGTTGCCAAAGCTGGTGTCCCAACTGATTCCATATAAATGCCCAACTGGCGATTCATCTGACCAACTGGACAGGCCAAGGAAGTGTTGCAATCTGGCAAAGACATTCCTGGGAAGCCTTTGCTGTGTGAACGAGCTTTGTTCTGAAAAATTGCAGTTGGAAGCCCAACCATCAGAGGCAACACCCGTGGCTCCAGGACGTCCTGGATATATCGTTAATTTGTTAGTGCCCCTCATATCACTACTAGAGGTGAAAACTGTCATATGCTCTTGGCTTCCAAGGATAATCACAACAACAGTTGAGGCAGTGCGTCTCTGAAACACCTGCATAATCTAACTATAGAAAGGAAATAAGATCTACATTTTTTTAAAATTTATATACATGTTAATATAAACAAAGGTACTTGCATTCAAAGCATAAAATATGCCTTCAGTTATGCACCTTGGCGGGATCAGACAGTGACTGTTTAACGCAACACCATTCGAATGATGCACATTATTGGCAGCTTTGTTACATTCTTTTATTCATTCATTATCTTCTGCTTTATCCACACGGGGAAAACCGTTTGCTCTGTGTTTTCTGCACTCATCGATTGGTCTGTGTAGTAGACCGGTGGGAAAATATACAAGATTATGAAGTTTAAGCTTATGCTTATTGACTCATTCATTCGTCCAAACTTAAATTCATATTTCTCATGTTAAATATTGAGATGTCATTAAAACATGATTAATTTCGATTAATTAATTACAAAGGATGTAATTAATTAGATTAATTGTTTTAATCGAGTCCCAGCCCTAGTCCAAACTGCTGTGTGACTATCATGTCTGGCCAGCACCCTGTTCCAGAGAATATTTTTCCACAAACCAAATTGCTTCCAATGTGTTTATAATGAGATACTATCTTATAGGATTTACGTTTATAATAGATCATGTCATTTACCCACTAAGTGCATTGTGTGAACCGAGTTGAATAAATATAGATGGACTGCAGGAGGACGTGGGGCAGTTATGTTTGTGTGTTAATATCCGGTTTAACCTGGCTATCTGAATGTAACATATTCCAGATTCAGATACTGTAGTGTATTCTGTCAAAATCACCTCCAGTTTGATTTGCTGCATTCAAGGGGTGTCACACTTTGAAAGTAAGGATATATTGGGTAAATTTATTTATTTATTTATTTATTTTTTTGAGGTTTGGAGCAAATATCTAGTATGTTAATCATAAAGTTCATGACAAAATGGAAATGCGTGTGTTTTGGGTCTGATGCTTATCCAACTCAAATCAAATCAAAAGGCTTTATTAGCATGACTGTTTGGTACAGCATTGTCAAGGCATTTACATATTTAGTAACAGAACCTCTAAGTTGAACATTAACTGTGCTGTGCTGCCCTCTTGTGCATGTAAGCTGCAGTGCAGCTGTTCTTCAGTTCAGAACGTTTACGTTCCCAGGTTCATTGTGTCATGTAGAAATATTATACAGGTAGCCCAGGTATTAAAAATATCCTTAATTACATCGCCAGAATAACATTTTGCACCCAAATCATTATGACTACCATTTTTTGAAATATTTTTGAAACAATAATACTTTAATTAGGCTTTGTCCCCTACCCAGGCTGTTCCAACAATAATGATCAAATGTTACGAGTTCATTAATCAATCTATGTTTTCAAAATACTTTTTAAAAAAGGTCGAAGCACTTTCGGGCAAAGGGCCTATATTTTTTTTTGCATATTTTCGATCATTTCTCTCTCGTTACCACAATAGACTGATTTCTGTAGAATTATTTGATAACACTTGTTTGTGTCGTAACCATGGAAACTGGCAAGGGAGCACATCAACCCTGTAAGATGTGCTCCATTTTAATATCTGTAAATGTGAGTAATTCAATTGTGTATTTATCCTGATTACAGAGTAGGCTTATTCAGTGATATTACCATGTATGACTATATGGTGGTATCCTCCTCCTCCTCCAAAAAAAATGAAATGTGCATGTTATTTTTATTTAAAGTGTATGGTGTACCAGTTGTTGACCTGTGGTAGCCAATCCATGACCTAGTTCAAACTGTTATTACGACACCATTATTTAAGACACACAAAGCATTCATTATTTATAGATATTTAGTTGCACATTGATTTTTTTTTTAATATAAGCACAGTATAACAGTTCTAGCCAATTAACTTGTAAAGCATGTAAACATGATCTTGACATAATTAATAAAAAGAGACTCCAGTTGAAGAATCATCTTTTTACATACCAAAAAGTTGAATTTATTTATCTGGACATGACGTTTTGTGGAAGAAACCTTTTATCAGTCATCTAAGTGATGTCTCAGCTAGTGGGAAAAGTTCCCCAAATCTCTCTCTCTCTCTCTCTCTCTCTCTCTCTCTCTCTCTCTCTCTCTCTCTCTCTCTCTCTCTCTCTCTCTCTC
>JAUZST010012735.1:0-11310 GCA_034779995.1 Parotocinclus haroldoi
GTACTTTCAACAAATAAGGCTCTAATTGTAGGTGATTTTAACATTCACTATGACAATGAGCAGGATCCACTTAAAATCGCTTTTGAGTACGTTTTAGAAACCATGAGTATCACTCAGAATGTGTTGGGATCGACCCACTGCTGTAATCATACTTTAGATCTAATATTAACGTTTGGTATCGATATAGATAACATAGCTGTTTTGCCACAAAGTGAGTTAATTTCTGATAACAATCTCTTAGTTTTTGAGATAAATGTATCAAATAATATTCATCTACTCCCTCATTATCATACTAAGCACACCTTTACTTGTAATACTCCAGCTGAATTTATTAATAACCTTCCTGACCTAACTTTTAATACGCTTACACTTAATTTCCTTTTACTTAACTTAGATAAAACTAAGGTTTTAAAAGTTGGACCCACATTCATTCTGACAGATCCTAGCTAGCTTGTTTGTTACCAGCTGAAACTTATTTATTTATTTATTTATTTATACTGATATTTATTTTCTATTTTAGATAGTCTATTAGTTTATTCTCTAACAACAACACTACCATGGCCATTAAGGCCATGATGTTTATGACTGAGCTACAGAACAAGAGAGAGAGGCAGACAAGCAGTAGTATCTGCGGGAGCTGCAGTGCAGAAAGCTACAGTCTTGACAGTGTGTTTGATGAGACAACAAATTAGCAAGCATCATTATAACTGAGCACTGCACCAGCGGGTGCTTACCTTGGGGAAACCAAAATTTCTTGGAAAGACAAATCACTGCCATATTGGGGAGTTAAAGTGTGGTTTCCCAGTCTGTCCCAAATGTTACAAAGATACCTCTCAGCACCATGCAGTCGTTTGGAGAGTGAAAGGCTGTTTAACTCAGTATCACATACTGTAGAAGAAATAGAAACAGTCTAACAGCTATCATCCAAAATTTTGCCACGGACCACAGTGCATCTCTTTATCTCCACAACTGACCCATCTTATTATGTTTTATATCCAGCCAGATACATAGCATCATCACAAAGCTCACACAAAGTTTTGTCAAACTAGATCCTTAGCATGGCTATTTTTTATGCTCTGAATTCAAAGGTCAGCCGACAGATTCACAGCATAAATGTGCAAATGACATGCAAATTCCAGCTGTTCTAGAAGTAAAATATGTTACTACACATTGCAGCATATACACATTAAATTAGACATGTGTCAGCAGTGTCTACTCACCAGAAGGCTCGACATGTGGACATTCCAGAGCCTCTCAACGGCAGACTTACTGCTAGGCCCTCTGGGAAATTCTGGATGCCTATACCTATGGCCAAATTCCTGCAACACAAAAAATGCAAGCAATATCTCAAGTCTAGATTCAAAGTATTTACATAACAGAAACCGAGATTGAAGAGACAACTACTCTGAACATCTCCTGAGTACATGGGTTCAAATACTAGGCTGGGCTGGCAAAGTAAAGGTCATGTGGTGCGGTTACAGAACCTGACTGGCACCGTTTCCACTGTACCACTGTCTGTGACCAGTTAATCCTGGGACCCCAATCATCCTGACCAGGATAAGTGGGGCTAAACTGTGACACTATGCACAACCATCTTCACCAGAAAAAGCAGAAACAAACTGAAGTGAACAAATCTCGTTATAAAAGCGAACAGAAAAAAAGGCAAAGCCTTGTGTGACATGTCATTCCAGTATAGCATGTTCTGCCCTAACTGTATTCCTTTTAAAATTACTAAAAGCGTATGAGGACTACACTGTCACTGTGCATGCTAGATGTACAGGATAATTGAATGTGCAAAACTGAACCAAATCTAAACTCAATTCCAATCTTACAGACCCATCTACTATGTTAAATTTGAACGGCATGTGTATACTTCATCAGCTAGAGAGGAAATTCAAAATAACTGTTACATTAAACCATTGCGTTTAAATTTTTGGGTAATTTTTTTGCGCCACAAGCCTCTTGCTTACTTGCATTCACATACAGGCCTCCAGATAAAAACAAAACCGCTGTCATTTCTTCCTTAATGTTGATTTACCCTTTCCACTATCACCAATCCTGTACAGAATCCACAAGTTTCCTAAATAAAGTTTAGTTTTGGTAATTTTGAAGAATAGTGTCCCAAATTATAGGAGTCATCCCCATCTATTTTGTTCAGTTTATTTACTGCTGAGAAAAGAGTGGGTGCTCAGCTGAGTTTTTTACTAACCAACCAGACTTAATGTTTAATACCCAGTTAATATCAGTGTGAGCATGTAAGGAACCAATTGAAATCCCAGGTAATAAACTCAGACGGTATGGAAAATCCTACGAGTTTTTTATGTGTAATTTGACTTTTATTTCATTCCAGACAGTAGGAACCTTCCCTGTTCTGTCATGTCAATTAATTTTAATTTGTTCACTTTAGGCCCGCATGAAATTCCAAAAAAAAAGTTTGAATGGGACAATTTAGTAATAATAAAATTGGCTATTTAATAATAATAAAATAATGATGTAATAATCAAACAGTATATGTCAACAGGTTGTAATCATAAGTTGTAAATCAAAAGCTGCATCCAGGAGTCTTTGATAAGAAAAAAAAGCCAAAGCATCTCCAGTTTGTCAACAAATGCATGATAAAAGTATTGAAATGTTATTGATATAATGTTATTCAAAAAACGATTGGAAGAGATTGTCAGAGTTCTCCCTCTAAAGTTTATAATATCCTTAAATAATTCAAGAAATCAGGGTAGTTTAAACTTAATACTCGTTGTCTTATCCATCAGACAGCGCTGCATCAAGCCATTCAACAATGGCATACCTTTATAAGGAACTACAATATGGAGCTAGTGGTGGTGTCGAATTCTCTGAATTTGGAGGCATCTAGGACCATGGACCATTACACAGTGCAAACTTATAGTGGTCAGATGAATCAGTATTGCAGGACTTTTTTTTTTAATAAATGTATGGACCAAATACATAACAGATCATCCAGACTGTCGTCACTATTGTCATCATAATCATCATCATCATCATCATCAAAAAACTAAAAAAAAAAATTCCACAGGTGAACAGGTTAATTAGAAACAGGTGAGTGTCATGATCGGGTATAAAGGAAGCCTCCCCGAAAAGTTCAATTGTTAATAAGGAAGGATAAAGCGAGGTTCATCACAACTGCGAAAGCAAATAGTCCAACAGTTTAAGAACAACATTTTTCAACGTGAATTTGCAAGGAATTTAGGGATTATCATCTACAGCCCAAAATTTCATAAAAAGAATAGGAGAATCTGGAAAGATCTCTGCAAGTAAGCAGCAAGGTCGAAAACCAACACTGAATTCCCATGAACACAGTTCATCGCAAGTGCTAGTTAAAGCCTGAGCTCATCTGAGATGGACTAACGCAGAGTGGAAAAATGTCCACATTTCAAATAGTTTCTTGGAAATCATGTATCATGTGTGCCAAAGAAGAAAAGGTCTGTACAGATTGTTATCAATGTTCAACAGTGTGGTTTTTTAATAAAAGGGGAGGATTCTAGGCTTTCCTTCCTTCAGTCCAGTCCCAGTTTCCCATTGAAAATGTGTGGTGCAGCAACTGAAGCTGTGCATCAAGCAAAAATGGGGAAAAAAAATTCCACCTACAAAGCTTTAACAATTATTGTTCTCAGTTTCAAAACGCTTACTGAGGAACTAAAAGTTGTCATGACCACTGGAAAATATGGTGAAGAAAGCCAGGGTCAAGAATCTTATTTGTTTTTGACTTCTTATACATTATTCAGTAAATTACATGAGATATTCAATGCATCACCATAACTTTAAAGTAAACTTTATTTCATAATTTTCTCAATTCTATTCCAAGTCCCACAACTTGGATTGTAAGACCGTATCAATTGTAAGTCACTGGATAAGGGCGTCCGCTAACTGAATCTATGGACCATACAACCCTTTAAAAAACTGAATGCTGTTGTTCTTTTGGAGAGAAATTCTTCTTTGTCTCCTTCTAGTTACTTAATTTACTTAATAATCCTAAGAGACTTGCTCATAAGTTATTATATTTATTATATTATATTTCTGATTTGAAGTCTAAACTAAAGACATACTTATTTGCACAAGCTTTTGGTTAGACTTGTACTGTGATGCACAGGATGTGTGGTTCTGGTTCTAGGAGTTAAACTGCTCGGTGAGCTTGGTAGGATGTTCATAATCTTCTTGAGTGCAATCACTCAGATTTGTTAGTTACTGTGAAGTTGTGTTGCTGATAGTGTTGCATGGTATACTGGTACTAGTAAAGTGTTGCAATATCCTGCCATTTAAAACAGTAGGCTACCTAATTTTATTAGTACCGGTCCTTTAAGACAAACCATGATTTGAGATCAGAGCTTTATTTCTGTGAGTTTCATCAATCTGAATAGTGGGGCAGTATGTGTAAATCAGATCATGGTACATCGTGATGAATCAGAATCGGATAATACCAGTGTGTTTACAGACCATCCATGGATTGCAAAGAAAGCAATCTTTTTAAACATCTGACATGGTAATTATTTTTGTCAATAATTATCTATTATGGATAAAATATATTGCTAGAAAATACACTCAGAAGAAACCATTTTACCTAGAAAGATCCAGGTGCAAATACAAATTTAACTAAGCTGTCAAAGAAATCCCAATAATAACAATATGACTTATGTTAACAACATGACTCAAATCACAGGAGTGAAAGAAAGATGACTTTCTACTTAGAAAGATAAGAAAGGGTTGTAATTTCCATCATATATACACTTCAACTATGAGAGACCAAATGATGAAACATTGTAGATTTTAAAATAATTTCTTTATAAATTATGGTGCAAAATAAGTATTTGGTCACCCACAGCCTCCAAACTCAACCATCGTCAAGACCAAAGAGCTGTCGAAGGACACCAGGAAGAAAATTGTAGACCTGCACCAGGCTGGGAAGTGTGAATCTACTTTAGGCAAGCAGGTTGGTGTAAATAAATCAACTCTGGGAACAACTGTAAGAAAATGGAAGACATATAAGACCATTGATAATCTCCCTCAATCTGGGGCCCCACACAAGATCTCAACCCATGGAGTCAAAATGATCATGAGAACGGTGAGCAAAAATCCCAGAACTACATGAAGGGATCTGATGACTGACCTGTAGGGAACTGGGACCAAAGACTACCAGTAACACATTACGCCGAGAGGGACTCAAATCCTGCAGTGCCAGACGTGCCCCCCTGGTTAAGCCAGCACATGTCCAGGCCCATCTGAAGTTTGCAAGAGAGCATATGGATGATCCAGAAGAGGATTGGGTGACAAACTCACCGCTCGGACAACGAATGAGTGGCTCCCTAAAAAAGCATTTTAAGGTCCTGGAGTTTTTCCATCATAATTTACAAATAAATTCAGACAAACACAAGCTATTGAGAAACACTTTGAAAACAACAACCCCCGCAGTACTAACGGACTAAGGACTAACATTCTGCAGGTCAGTGATGACATCAGTCTCCCGGATGTGATAAACCAGTGTTACTTTCCCAGTTTGATAATCAAACCTGTTAGGGAGTCCATTGCTATTTTATTAATATAATTGTAATAAGTAAGCAGAATTTATTAATGTTATTTTCACTTTGATGTTGAGGGTGATGTGTAAAGACAGGTGGAGAAAATTTTATGTTATTATCTTAATTTTCAGTCCATTATAAAAAAGGAGAATATTTTGACAAAGTATGATTTTATATAGGTACTGTATGTATTTAGCTTTATTATTGGCTTGTTGTATAAGCCCACTGCAGTCCTGGGCTAAGATTATATAATAAATTAATAATGCTAATAAAGCTATAGTATCATTTTATAGGTGTACTAAAGAATGGGTGAGTTACACACTTGCCTGGCAATCTCAAATGTAGCTGAAGAAGTTTTCCCAGCAGCTGCAAAACCCACACCTACAGCCAAGCCCTCTAAAGAGAGAGCACAGACATACATGCAGGCAGCCACAGGGGCGCACGCGCACACACACACACAAAAACAAATAACTTATTTTACATGCATTTCAAATTAATTCTGAGAGTATGATCGTTGAACTGCTCTTGGTTGAATTGAAACTCACAGCAAAGGCATGATGTCAGAAATCAATTGCATCACAAATAGTACATCAGATCATCTACTCTTTAACCATTCTATTTAAGATATATTGATAATATTAGATATAGAATATTACCTCACAAAATAGTAATAATGTGAAAAATAAACCACCCTTGATCATTCCTATACTGAACAACCGAAAACTATAGAATCATTGAAAAATAGACCCATATAGAAATGTCTGACTGCAAAGGCTGCAAGACTTGGTTACATATCAGTTATTTTGTGGGTATATATGCAAATGATTACAGGTTTGGTCTGATTACAAAGTTTATTTTAACAAGACAAGGTGCAAAAGTGTTTCCCCTGCTGCTCAATAGAAAGGCTCTCAGGTGCTACTCTTGGGTAGTGTACTTCTTGGTAATAGATACTTGACTGCTAGATATGCTTCTGTGACACATTTCCTCATAGCTGGGCACGTAGAGCCTTCACATTCAGTTTGCCCAAGCTGGCATCCATCTAGTAACATAAATGCTTGATTAATGATACAACTGGCAAACAGACAGGCCAAGGAATTGTTGCAATCTAGTAGAGACATCCTGTGAGAGCCTTGCTGTGTGTTGCAAGCACTATTCTGCTGAAAAATGCCAGCTGGATACCCTGCCGTTAGATGCAAAACATGTGGCTGTAGGATGTCCTGCACATCTTGCTGAGCTGTTAACGTATCCCTCCACTTACCAAACTGTTAGCATAACTCAACTTAGGGTGACTGTAAGCAATGGCTCTCCAGATCACCATGACACAAGCAGTTGAGGCAGTGTGTTATGCCATAACAACATGGAAGCTTTCACCACAATACTTCCATGCTCAAACTCAACTGTTGTCAGATCCCAAATAGAACCTGGATTCGTTGCTAAAGACAATCCGGTCCCAGTTTATAGCAGTCCATGTTTCTAATACATGACACACCTGCAAACAAAGATAATGGTGACTAGCTGTCAATGGCAGGAAAATGATGGGCGCTGTGACAACATATTTCCTTCTGTTAAGCACCTGGAAATTGGCGAGTGGGGGTGTAGTGAAGATGTTGTTTTGATAATGGACATCAAAACTGTGGCAGGTACTTGTGCTTGTCAGGTGGCCCAAACAATCCTCTCTACCGGTGGCCTGGCCACCCAGAGCCTGCTTAGCATGTGTGCTTGCCCACATAAAACCACTGCTTTTAATACCTCCTAACCCCTAGACAGAATGTGTTGAGATGGCAGACAATTCAATGTTCTGAAATGACCATTCTGTTTCTCTCAGTCCATTGATGAACCCCCTCTGTCAACCAGGCGAAATGTCTTTGAGAACACATTTAGCAGTCATTTATCTCTCATCCACAGTACTTCAACATCAATATGTCATTAACTGAATACTCCAGAGAAAAACTGGAGGAATCACCAGTGGATCAGTCCCCAGTCTGACCATCATCCCACCTGTATTTCTGCATTCCATGCACTGTAGTTGTACTGAGCCTTAGCAATAAATTTGAATCCATCTGTTGCTTTCACATCACATACTCTGGCCAGTAAACAGGACCACATGATTTGCACACGGCCCACTTTAAAATCTGGCAAAAGCACAAGAGCTAATTTGTTCCTTATTAGATGTGTAATACTATTACTGTGCTATTAAATTGGTAAAGGTGGGGACTAACCTGACCAACAGGACAGGTTAAATTTTATTTATCATTAATGTACACTCAGCAATCCATCTTGACAAGAAAAAAATCAATGGCATGTAGAATTGTTTGTAAATTTATTTAAAAAAGAAAAACAAACCACATGGTCATAAATAGTCAGACCCTTTGATGTGACAGTCATATTTAACTCAAGCTGTCCATTTCTTCTTATCCTTCTTGAGATGGTTCTACTCCTTCATTGAAGTCCAGCTGTGTTTAACTGATCTGATTGGACTTGATTAGGAAAGACACACACCTGTCTATATAAAACCTCTCAGCTTACAGTGTATGTCAATGCAAATGAGAATCATGAGGAGCTCAGAGACAGAATTGTGGCAAGACACAGATCTGGCCAGAGTTACAAAAAATTCTGCAGCACTCAAGGTTCCTAAAAGCACAATGGCCTGCCTAACTGAGCAATCGTGGGAGAATCGTGCAGCCCTCCACCAGTCGGGGTTTCATAGCAGAGTAGCCCAAAGGAGCTGAAAGCCTGCGAACTTTCTTTCTGGCGTTAATTCTAAGCGGTATGTGTAGAGAAAACCAAGCACTGCTCATCACCTGCCCTATACAATCCTAGCAGTGGAACATGGTGGTGGCAGTATCATGCTATGGTTTTTTTTTCAGCTGCAGGGACAGGACGACTGGTTGCAATTAAAGGAAAGATGAATGCGGACAAGTACAGACATATCCTGTAAGAAAACCTCTTCCAGAGAGCTCAGGACCTCAGACTGGGCTAAAGGTTCCCCTTCCAACAAGACAATGACCCTAAGCACACAGCTAAAATAACAAATAACAAAGCAGAGGCTTCAGAACAACTCTGTGACCATTCTTGACTGGCCCAGTCAGAGTCCTGACCTAAATCCAATTGAGCATCTTTGGAGAGACCTGAAAATGGCCGTCTACCAACGTTCATTATCCAACCTGATGGAACTGGAGAGGATCTGCAAGGAAGAATGGCAGAGAATCCAAAATCCAAAATCAAGGTGTGAAAAACTTGTTGCATCATTCCCAAGATGACTCATGACTGTACTAGATCAAAAGGTGCTTCTACTAAATACTGAGCAAAGAGTCTGAAAACTTATGACCATGTTATAATTTAGTTTTTCTTTTTCTTATAAATTTGCTCAAATTTCTACGTCTCGTTTTTTTCTGTAAAGATGCGATGCTGAGTGTACATTAATGAGAAATAAAATGAACCTTTTTTTAATTTTAGCAAATGGCTGAAATGAAACAAAGAGTGATAAAGGGGTTTGAATATTTTCTGTAGTCACTGCACATCAGCATAAATACATGCTACATTCACAATAAAAGCTCACGCCAATGTCTAAAACTCTAACTGTAAAATATATCAATATACTGATATACATGTGGATGTTTCTTTGACATATACCACCTACCTAAACATGAAGACATATAACACCCCACCCCCCTCATGGTAATTACTGGCAGTGGTCACATTCAGCAGCATAATTGTTCAG
This sequence comes from Parotocinclus haroldoi, assembly GCA_034779995.1. Lineage (NCBI taxonomy): Eukaryota > Metazoa > Chordata > Actinopteri > Siluriformes > Loricariidae > Parotocinclus > Parotocinclus haroldoi. The sequence goes on from JAUZST010012735.1 coordinate 9,265, forward strand.
GAATGGTTTAAGGTATATGATAAAGAATTCAAGCTGTTGACCGAGCCCCGACATTCCTGGCCAAACAAATTAATTCCAGGAAAGTCCCATCTGCTATGACTTAATGATCTGCTGCTAGCTAACTGCCAGAAACAACAGGACAGCTACAGAGGTTTTGTGGAATCCATGCCTGGGCAGTTCAAAGCCTTGGTGAAAATATTAGGCAAGTGGTATTAATGTTATGGTTGATTGTGCACAATTAGCCCATACGAACAGGGTTAGTTAGGGTAGTAAACAGTTTGAAACACCCCTTAGTATTTTTTGCTTATTGCTCTGTATCAGTTAATGCAACACTAACATCACTGTGAGGTGACAAAACAAGGTAGGTCCATCAGATAACAGCTTTGACATAATGTTTCTAATAAAAGTTACCACTGGAATTCATGTTTTGCATAGAAAATGTATCATTCTAGTAATCACTGTTGTGCTTCTTTTGACTTTTTCGAGCAGCTAATTAGGCTTACAATAACCATTTGACAGTCCTCAGCATAAATATATCGTAACAGACCTGCCACTTCTGCCTGTGGCTGACCCAGTTATCTGCAACTATGAAGTCAAGACACAAAATCCAGTTTTCACACTTGGAAGCTTAGAAAGACATTTCTAGAATCACATGTCATATAATTCACAATCAGCATGGTTACTGTTAAATCAAATAATGTGTAATGCTTCTGTTTCTTTCCTAACATGTACTATGGGAGGACATAAGTATTTGATGCACTATCAATTTTGCAAGTTTTCCCACCTACAAAGAAAAAACTTCAAGTTTCAGAAACAAAATAATTATGCTGAATAACACATTGTACGGTTTTTACATAAATAATTTTACATTTTTTGCATGGTAAAACCAGTAATATAGTAAATATGTCATGTTTAGAGCTTAAAAATGTCAAATCATGTTTTAAAATAACTTCCACAAATGTACACATTTCTTGAGAGGGGGGACGAATTAAAAAATACTCTAGGACATCCTTAGTTAATAGTGCTTTTTACAGCATGGGATGGTGCATTGTCCTCATGAAACTCAATAACCTTTAACACACTCAGCAACCCTAAAGGGACCTACCAAGTCACATGCTTGAATGACCCCTCAGTTGTTTACCAATCATCCATCTATACCATTCAGTGTAGCACAGTATTCATTGGTGAATAAAACTGAAAATTAGTCTTAATGTATTCCTGTGCCCACAGCTCTTGTGAGCTTTGGCTAGAGGTGGCAAAAATATAAATTCATGCACAACTGCCAGCCTGTGGAGGCTGCTGGATCAATAACATTTTGACAATTCAGAGACACCAGCAGCTAAAAAATGTTTGCTTCTCAACAGTGGTGTTTTTATAGACCTGCTATACAATGGTCATGGTCATTATTTTCACCAAAGTTCAAAAACAGAGCTATTCCAATTTGTCTGACAGAAACATCTTTCTTACTAAGTTTTTATCTGACAGTATTGGTCTGTGCTCTGAATCAATAGCATATCATTTTACAATTAGCTGATATTCCTTCGGTTTTCAATAAATTGTCAAATGTTTTCATGCCTTTTGCAAGACAATTAACTATTTTTATTTATTTTTTTAAATCCCCCAAATTAGAACATCAAGGCAAGAAAACAATACAAATAATAATTTTAACAATATGAAAATTAATAAATTAAAAAATGTACAAAAAAAGTCAATAATAAAAAAGAACGGGGAAGTACTCAATTTGCTAATATTTGCTGACAAAGATGCAATATACTAAAGAAAAGCGGACCATTTGTCATAAAAGTGGGCGATGTAGCCATTAGAAGTTGCGAAGATTTTTCTATTTTTAATGATTGTAACACATCTGCAAGCCAAAATTTAGTTTAGAACACTTCCTTAAAAGGTCTCGCCATTAGTGAAGCCAACACCCCAGACTGCATGCTGAAAATTTGTGAAAATCCAGATAAAGCAATTCAATTCAATTTTATTTATATAGCACTTTTTACAATGTAACATTGTCTCAAAGCAGCTTTACAGTAATACAAT
>JAUZST010012736.1:0-11310 GCA_034779995.1 Parotocinclus haroldoi
ATTATTATTTTTGTACTTAACTATTGTAAGTCGCTTTGGACAAAAGCGTCTGCCAAATGTAATGTAATGTCATGTATAAAGTCCAAAGCATAAAACCACATTTAAGTAATTATAATGCAATATTTATTTTTATTCTGCAAATTTTAAATATTCAGAGAAGTAAATATAAAATTTGGCATGTGCAAATGTCTTTATACCTGGAGTAAACCGACATAGACGCATGAATGACTGAATGTGCAAATGTCTGGGCACCTTTCAGATGTCGTCAATAACAGAGCACAATTATTTCACGTTTTAAGCCTGTTAGGTTGCTTATACTCTCAAATGCTTTTCTAAGCATGAAAGCATGATCTGAGAACAAAGACTGCAACAAAAGACATATAAACGTGTCCTAGTTGCAATCTTTACTGTCCAAATTGACATTGTCAAAGCTAAAATGGCAAGACCAAGAAAACTACCTGATAGAGACATTAACAGACTGGTTATATATGCAAAATAAACTGCATACAAATATGCCAATATGAAATAACTTGCAGTCTTCTTAGTAAAATCTTAATTAGTCAACACAACACTTAGATAAGGCAGAGGGATTCCTGAGCTAAGAACCGTAGTCTGCTGAAACAAGGATCAAACTATTTGGTTGTAATCACTAAAGGAATGATTAGAGAAAACAAGAACAAAAACAGAACAACATTGTGATGATTCTGTTTTGCATTGTTTGACAGCCAGTGATACTGAACATGTTACACTGACAGGGGAAAGAAAAAAAAAGAAATATAGAATGTGATTACATAAGTGGGTAGTCTTAAACATGCGAAATGTGAATTGAATGTCTGCAGAAATATGCACAGGGCCCTTCTAGAGACTTTATAAGATTAAGATGAGAGTACAAGAGCCAAATGTGTAAAAACAATTTAGTAAAAAGTGGGAACAAGATAATCAACAAATATAAAAGGATCTCATTCCTAGGACCCTACTAAATTCGATTTTACGCATTAGGGCATTCCAACACCTTAAAAAAGCAATGGCCACAAGTTTTGATTTCTTCAAGATTTTCATTATAAAGTTATGTCCATTTTATTAAGGAGGGATGTCACCAGCAGAACTCCATAAACACTAACACCATAAACACAAAAATGAGGGGAAATTTTAAAATGAATGTGAAGCGATTAAAAAAGAAGCATTTCATTTCATTTAATGACATAAGCATCAGAAAAGCAAATAAAAAGTCAAAAAAGATGATTGCTTATGCAAATGGGATGCAAACTCAATTATTGTTATTGAGTAGCAAGTGATATATTTATGGGGGTGAACAGAAGCATGTCAAACTGGACGAGAGTGCAAGTGGGATGTATGGTTACCCAAGACTGCCAAAACACACTGACAGTAATGGGGCATGAACAGGATTAGATTGTCCAGCAGTTCTTGTGGCATCCTCTTCATATTCATTTTGAAATATGCCCTAACTTTCGTGCACAGTTCATGTTATATTTCGTTTGTTAACTTTTTCCTATGAATTAGTTACTGATAAACTGAACTGGCAGACATTTATAACATTTCTGTGTATTGTTGTGGTCGTTTGCCTCACAAATGGAGTGAAATCAGTACACTCTAGACTTGGCAGAGGCACAGAATTCATTCATGCTTCTCCAAATCCACAAACCTTTAAAGAAAGTTACAGAGAAATTATACAAAATCACTCTTCATGAGAGAAAAAACAAAGATGGATTTGCACAGATTGTTCTTTTTATTGTTATTAACAGCAATTTGATACACCTCAGGTGACCTTTTTACAGTATTCATATTCCCAACTGAGTCATTCATTAGTATGAGCCCAGCCATGCACTAAGACAGCGTGACAGTCTATGTGTGTGTCATTGTGTATGCTGTGACTGTTGAGGCTCCTAGATTGTGAATGGTGGCCACAGCACTGCTAAATCATTTCATGCATCCATGATCAACCCTATGTTGAAAATGTTATTAGTTAATGGCAAATTATTGCAGAACACAACATCACATTAGTCTTGCTTGCTATCAAGAGCACCATTTAGAGGGGAAAAAAGTGTTCCATATGTGCCTTTTACATCTGGTTGTCAAGGTGAAGATGTGGTATTTTACAGCAACAGCTGTTAGCAGTACATTTAAGCTCAGCATCAACAGTGTAAAGAGTGAATAAAACAGGATGACAATAAAATAATGACAAGATGGCTTGCACACTTCATGGAATTGCAACAGCAACCTCTATCCAGCCCTCCAATATACAGCCCTTGTGTCCCATTCAGAGCACATGGTCTCCTGCCAACTGGGAATTCCAGGATAGGCTCCAGACTTGTCTCACTTCATTCTGGGACACCAACCAGGATAAGCAAGGGTAAAAATATGGGTAAAATAAAAAAGATAAAAGTTTAAAATAAAATAAATATTTCCATTTCATATTTGAAGTGTCGAGATCAAAGCTAATCTAATACATAAGTAAAGTATTTTGTTTTGTCCCGTTATGCTACACCTAGTGTTCCCTGAATGAGATTTTAGACTTGAATAACACTTTGAGTAGTGCTTTTGGTCACTACAGCATTATACCTCATGTGGCCTATTTCTCTCGAGCCTCCTACCTTCACAAGCCAATAAACCTTCACGTACAAGCTAATAAATATGTAAAGTGATGGATAGGTTACTGTGACTAACTGTGTCTGATAGCCTGAGCGAGTGAGCAAGTAAGTGAGCGAGACCAAGAGGAAAATAGTGTTAGCTTCCCAAATTTTGTCAGATGCTTCATTACAAGACGGGTGGAACACACTCCTGAGCCTCCTGGTTGGATTTGTTGGAATGTGTGAGAGGAAGGATTTTAGCGCCATGAGCCCAGCGCCAGAGAGACGCAGACTTCATGCCATCTGTCTCCCCCTTCACTCCTCCACTTGCCAAACTTGCCTCTCTCTATCTCTCTCTTTTGCTCTCTATCTCTCCTTCTCGCTCTCTCTCTCTCTCTCTCTCTCTCTCTCTCTCTCTCTCACTGCATCCCCCTTTCATCCCTCTTCACAGAACTAAAGATACGTAGAGGGATCAAGCCATAGGCTAGGGGCATTGGGCAGCTGGGTTTTAGAAAAACATGAGAAATTCCTTGGAGTTGTTCATTTTTATTAATGGCTGATGAAGTGATGTTTAATTAGACTGCATATATTGACAGCTGCAAGAAAATAATTGGTTTTTTCACCATATGACCAATATTTGTCAGAACAGAATTTTTGTATTAAGGGATGGCTAATTTATCTGTTCTGTAATGAGTGATCATTTAATTAAATAATTACCCATGAAAGGATTGTAGAAATGCTTTGGGGGCTTACTTGTTGTACGTATTTTTAACTTGTAAATAAACCATTGTATTGTTAAAATTAGTATAAAACAAGCTAATTTCAACAAGCAGCCAAAGGCTAAATATATAAGAATATAAATATATAAAAAGTCTGAAATGAAGAACATCTTCAGAGTACAAAGTACTTGTTAACATTCTGTATTCAATTTTAATATATTTAACTGACACCTGAAATATGCACATGAAATAATTGCTTGCATACACATGTGAAGTTATCATCATATTATTAAAAACAGACCAAAGATCTGAATGCATGCTTGACCTCTGGCCTGCTCTCTTATGTGGGATACCCAAGCCAAAGATCATGCTGCCCAGTTTTATTCTGAAGGGAAAAAGACGGCACTGGCCGGCTGGATGACCAAAAGAGAGTCTTTGAAGCTGACCCCTGGTCATTGTGCTTGGATAACTCATGCTCATTGATCTGGCCTTTCGCACTGGTAAGGATGCCCCCACTGCAGCCTTAGATGCGGCATAAAGCTGGCAACAGCCTGGACGAGTCATGGACGAGCCAGACTGGAACAGTTGCATGATGGAAGGCACATAAAGGAGGATTTTGACAGCCAGAAAGGACAATTAATTTCTGCTGCAACTGATGCAGCTGTAATTATACTCTGAGTGAACCCTAACCCTACATCCTTTTTTTTCTTTTTGTACTGTATTAAGCTGGCTATTCTTTTAAATTCATGCAAAAAGGTGTAAAAACTTCTGACTGGCATTGTATGGTTTGAGTTGAGTACATTTATGATTGTTCGCTAAGCTTTCCAGAATGCGTAACAAATCCAAAAATGCTACACATTTTATGATTTAGACATTTCCCTAACTATTAAAATGCAAACCTATTTTCATGTTTCTTTTTCTCAAGTCTCAATATGGCTTATCTGACAGCTGCCAAAGATCATAGATCATGCTGACAAATATAATCAAAAATTAGCTCACAAACACTGCACACCAAGACCAACAGCAAAACTTTGCAAAGCATAATGGAGGAAGCATTAAGGTTTAAGTCTACTTTTGCTGCCTGGACAGCCTTCATTTACTGAGGAGAGATGCTACCTTAGATTTAATCAAGACTTTGTATCAAAGATGACTAGTTTACTCAAGTAACCCCATCAACTCATTATAAAAAGATAAAGTGGAGGGTGAGGGTCAGTAGTGATGCCAATTGACTGGCTGGTACATATTGATTAGGTGAACTTCACATTGGTAATGAAAATGGATCTGGAAATGTGGACTGTGACTTTACTGACTTTGAAAAATCATGTGATGTTGGTGAAATTGAACATTGTGAGCTAACTTCAGTACAATACTCTGAACTATAGTAATGATAATAACAAAGGGACTGCGTCTGTGGTATAGCTCTTTATGCAGGATCCAGATTGTGACTAGTCATGTCCACCTTCATCTTTCATGTACCTCAAATTTAAAGTTACATAAAAACTTGTACAATGCTTAATAAAGGACATAGTTTATTGGTTATTAATTCACATTGTATATAATTATCCATACAAACAAATAAAGTAGATCTTTTACATGTTTGAGTTTTTGTAAATTAACACAAAAGAAATATGAAGAAATAAGTAAATGGTATACCATACTGTAATTTCATAACCAGCAAAACTAAATAAATGTACAATATTACTGTTGTCTAGTCAATTGAAGAGGGTACATTGCAGCTAACTGCCACCCCCCAAAGCAACTGCTCATAACTCATTTACATTTATAGTAATTGGTTCCTGTACCAGAAAAATCTCCAAGGACAATTTTTATTTTTAATTGAATTTTTTATTTTGGAATAAAAATAAAATTATTATTGTGGAAACAGTCCTATGAGACATTCACTGTATTGTCTGTGTTACTAACATTTTAATACATTTACCATATATTAAAAGGTGTTTTTTTGACCATTTATATAAACATATATATATATATATATATATATATATATATATATATATATATATGTTTCAGCTCAATGACGTACCCAAATCCTTGTGTTTGTGGTTGTGTTTAAAAGTAAAGTTGTTTAGTAATACTATTCCAAAGCACTTTCACAAGCGCTATGCATGTCCCACTGTGTCATGGATTCTTACAGTTGGAATAAATAAAACACAACTTTCAAATATGGAGAAAGGTTAGAACTGTGTTATAAAAAGATTACAATGCAAAAAAAGTTTTCTTCTTGCTTCATATAAAACATCCAGGCATAGTACACCATATGCACACACACACACAAACACACACACTCTAAATAGGGTGTATAATCCTGCCACTCCCCCTGGTGCTGGTGCCAGAACATGGAAGGCAGATTAAAAGACAGATGACAGATTTATAGCAGTAGTGATATAGGATTCTGGTAGTTGCAGTTGTTTGGTCCAAAGTTTACACTGTAGCATTGAATAGTCTATATGTTTTCTAATCAATGGTCCACAAACAGAACCCTTAAGACCTGCTTCAGAGAACTGGGGGAAGGGGCTGGTTTAAAGAGAGAGAGTGAGAGTGAGAGAGAGAGAGAGAGAGAGAAACAGCATCGGCCAGAGGAAGCCGCAGTGTGTTATTATTAATAAAGCATTAAAAAGCGAGAACTTCAAAGCCCACAGGAGTCATGCTACAACACATGAAAGTAACATACTATGGCTTAATGTTTCCTAAGGCGTATGGTGACATGGCATTGATTTGAAATGCATTGTGTAGCAAATGGATTTGCATGATAGCAGAGATGAAGCCCCATATGAGCACAGACCATAATTGACAGCTTGACCTCACAAGCTCTTCAAAGCTTTGGCAAGTGAGGACGTTTGGTACTTGCTGACGGAAAACGGCTACAACACAAACAGCACCTGTATATATTTAATGGATTCTCCATATACCTGTAGTATACTCGTTTACTTATATACAGCATCCTTGAATCGAAATAACATTATCTTGTTTAATTATATACTTTTCCCCATAACAGAACGTGTTGGAATCTATATTTTTCGTACTAATGTTATAATGTTATATGTAAACTATGTAAGAAATCATCAAAAAAGAATAGCTGTTTACATGCAGAAAGTTTAACATAAAAACATACTGATTCTCTGTGTATTAATTGACCACAGTATTAGAATATGCTTTAGTAACTGACAACCAGGTTTCTGTAAAATTATAGACTGAATTTTTCCACAAGTAAAGGTTGCCAAAAATATTGCTGGTTGCAGAAACTGATCTAAGGGGTCTCTGTGGCCATTTTTACACTTGATCATGACAAATGATTGACAATAGCATAGCACTTACCTTGAATCTTGGAAAACAAGATGTTTCCAGACGGACTGGGGGTGGGCAGTTTGTCTCACTTCACTTCCTCTGGCAAATGACACCCTTGGTGGTTCAAAAATGTTGGGGCCCCTGAACAGATTTCACAGTTTTATAAATAAATTGTGTTGCACAGAGACAAAGATGAGTACAATAAATCCCACTTTGAACCCAAACGGGAGAATTGATGAATGCCACCCCACCCCCATGCCTTCTGTAGCATAATTGTTTTTAGAAATGACACATATTGTCAACCATATTTTTGGATAGATTGAACTATTCATGTTATGAATTCCAAAAAAACAGCTTAAGCAATTCTATTTATTACTATGGGATATTAGAAAGTCTCCACTTTGTATGACAAATTCAAGGTCACTACCAAGTGGCCGGCTATGTATCAGCACTGTAGAATATATAGGGATGATCAATCCAGTTTTGTAGAAGATAAATATTAGATTGTGATATACATAGCTCCATACTGTGGATATCATCTATATTAATATGTTAATAATATTTTATGTTATATAATATTAATAATAATTATATGTCATCAACACTTTAAAAGATGATACTGTAGCGACCCTGAAACATATTGAAGCTGTGATATTTGTCTAGTATCTCATCGGCTATGGGCAAATAAGAAGAAATTGATCTGTCAAAAAATGTAAAAGAAAAAAGAACAAACCAATAAAACAAATAGATTGAGTGGCATATAAAATCATATATGCCTGCCAGGGTTGTAAAATAATAGAACAAATCTGTTTAACTGCTTATCTTAAACAAATATGTACTGCAGGCCTGTTCTTTAAAACATAACATCTTAGTAAAAGCACTGTAATGGTTCAATGAAGCATTTGGTTTGGGTGATTAACAGGGGTGGATTTGGGGTGCAGATGAAGACTTGTGTGTTTTGTGGGCTTTGTGAAAGGGGAGGGGGCTAAAATAAGGCTGAATGAAAGGAAAATGTCAGTAGTGCCCACTCAGCTATTTTCCCAGTCAAGATCAAAGACACCGATGGACTGGCTGCACCGCGGGAAACTTGAAATGTTCCCTGCCTTTGTTTGCTGTTGCTAGGAGACTTCTAGACAGTAAAAGTGTTTTCAGTAAGCTACAAGATCAAACAAAACATTTCCAAAATAAATTTTGAAGCCTGCCATGTCTGAGGCCTTGTCTTGCAATTTACTAAGGATGGTCACCAAGAAAGCACAAAGGATAATGATCTCTATATATCCTGATTCCACCCATCTGACCAAAATGCAGATAAATCGATTGTATAATTTTGGCTGAACAAACAGGCCATATTATAACATACCATGACAATTTAGAAAGTAAAGAGAGGAACTACACTGCTCACAAAATTAAGGGATATTTAATTAGGGGATATGGGATACATTCATCTTGCAATATCCCATAATTTTTGTGAACAGTATATTTATTTATTATTGTTTATATAGTATTGTTTATTTTGATTGTTGTTTCTCATTCATCATATACATGTGCAAATATATTTGTATGACAAAATAATTATCAAATCTATCATTCCCCTTTTTACAGGCTTTCAGCATGGTCCTAAAAGTATTCCTTGGAAATTCTAGTCTACGATGACCTGAAATTATAATACACATCATCTACCTAGAACTGCTGACACTATGCAGGTTGGATCCTGCATAGATGGATAGATGACACAGCAGATATAAGAAAACCATCAAGCTACATTAAGCATCAATAATGATAAACAGAACAGTCTTGGTGAGGTTGCACCCAACTATAGCTTCAAACTACTGCTCTCAGTTGATAAGGATTGGAAACTGACATGGCCTTCTGCTGTTTGTAACCCATCTGCCACTAAACGGTTATTGGAGTTATTGCAGTTTTCTGGGCTACTCAAACAAGTCTAGTAATTTTCCTTTATCTTCGCATCAACAAGGCATTGAAATTGTTGCCTTTCTGGTGTACTCTAACCATGTTCTCTGGTATCAACATCTATTTTACACTCAGCGTCACTTAGATACTTTATTTCTTTCTATTTTCAGTGTGAACATTACCTAAGGTTTTTGGCTTTGTAGACATCAGTTTTAAGCACTGAATATTGCCGTATAATTTCCTGATTTACGGGTTTTCTGCCTATTTAAGGAAGCACCTGACTGATGAAACTTGGTTACACTTTTCTTTTTCACTTTACAAGTGGTCAAATTTAGACACAAAGTTTTAAAATCTAACCATAGTTGCCATTATTTTGTGAAATAGATTGATGGAAACTCTGTTAGGCAAGTTTGAATCTAGGAGTAGACTTTAAATGCTAGTGCATAATATATCTTGCAAAAACTAAGACAAAATGGTACAGATTATACAACATTGAAAAGGTTTTCCTAATAACCAGTTAGCTTTCTTGATCATTAGGAAACCAAAGTATTAGTTGCTAAAACGGTTAGAGTCATTTGCAAAGAAATTGTGAAGTTCAACTATATTTTATATCAATTTAATGTGACCACAAATGATTTTTTTACTGATTACAAACGATTTGATGTCAATTGTGCTGAGCAAGAGGTGAAAAACCCTGGGTATTATCACGACTACTTATTTATGGATGTGTGTCATGATATGAGTGAGCTGGGACTATAAAATATATGAAGCTTTATTATTTGGCTATAACATACTTCAGACAAGCACTGGCCTGTACAGACTTTGTTTGGTTATGTGGCACCAGGCTAAAACACATGTGAAGAATGCAAATATTTCAAAGTTAGCGTAGGCTTTCTTAAACCTTAAGGTTTCTGGTAAATCTGGAAACCTGATCTCCCTGAGCCAGGGATTTCTCTTGAACATAGCACTGAAATTTTTTTTAATAAACATAATGCAGTAGCACATTATTTTTGTCACGCATTCATAATGACATCATCCACAGAGCACCAATCGTCCTGCAGAAATATCGCACCCATGAACAGGGCGACATGGTGGCTTGGTGGCTACCTCCGCCTCAGAGCAAGGTTTCAATACTCTGGTGAAGCCTGCATGTAGTCCCGGTGTCTGCGTGGGTTTACTCCGGATACTTCAGTTTCCTCCCACAGTCCAAGGTCATGCATGTTATGTTAATTGATTTCGGTAAATTGACTTGATTGTATATATATGATTATCCTTGAGATAACCTTGCATATAGGTGTATAACCTTGTGAGTGTCACTGAAATGACCACTGATAGTGAAGTTAACTGATAGTGATAATTTAAATAACCAAATGTGTGTTTAGGCTAGACCTTTAATGAACACTCAGCATTTTATCAGTAATCATCTAAATATGAATATGAAATCAATCACACTGAACTGCAATAAGGTGGATCTTTTGTTAAAAAAAAATCAGGCCATTTGTATTTCCTCGATGAGCTCAGTTGATACTATAAGACTGTGAGCTTGTTGCTTTTACTTAGTGTAACAAACAGCACAAGGGTTTAGTCGAGGGTGACTTTCATCTTTGGAGCGATTAAGATTAGATTTGTGCAGTGTCTGTCTCTTGTTTGCGAAGACAGAGCCAGCTGGCACAGAGCAGGACTCCAAGAATACTCTTCGCTAAGGGATTTCGGGGCTGTCCATGTTAACACAGAGTGATGGGCCATGCCTGGAGTACTTGTTACTTTAGATCTGGTTTGGAGCCATTGTTAGTTCTTTCCTTTATTAAATACATCTGTCTGAATCAATCATCAAACGTAAATGCATTAGACATTTATGAAGCATTATTAAGCATTTTGTTATTTTAGTTTACACACAATATATTCTGACCCTAATATTCATTTTTTCAAAATGAAATATACCTAATGAAATATCCCCTAACTTTTTATGAGAAGTGTATATATACACTTAGCGTGAGCCACAGAATACCCTTTTATTTCAGCAACAAAAGGGAAAATGACATATCTCAATACCCCAGCAAGTAATGGGTGAGGGTGCCTATTGGACATGGGCGCCTTCTTGAAAGCTGCCATATTGGATCAGGGGCTAGTTTTCCAATGGGAAAGTGGTCATGCAGCACATCAAAGAAGATCATTGCCACAATCAAATTTGCAATATCTCTTGTGGTTCAAAGGCTTGTTGTTTTGTCACAGGTAACTGAAGATGGAATTGAGGATTCTGACTTTCGGAGAATGTAGCAGCTGTATCATAGCCACAAATTTTAACAATGACACCTACAGCACTGTTGCATCCCTCATGGGTAAATTTCAAGTAACCGGGACTGTGGATGACAAGCCATGTAGTGGTTTTCCGAAGACCACTACCGACGAAGAAACCTCTACATGGTTTTGGCAGACTTTACAAAAAGTTCACAATGCAGAACATCCTGTGACTTTTTACTCGCCCTGTAGACAGAAAGACAGACAGACAGACAGATGGATGGATAGATAGATAGCTGTGTCATAGGGGCCCCAAAACCTATACCCTGCAAAAGCAGGGCACATGCATATGTATGCCCAGAAGTTGAGTAGTTGCTTTTACAATGTCAGTTGATATTCATTGTGATACAGCCTGGATATGATGAATGACCTGGTGGAAAGGCATCATTGGAACTTGACACCTATTGCCACTAGATAGATAGATAGATGGATAGATAGATAGATAGATAGATAGATAGATAGATAGATAGATAGATAGATAGATAGAT
>JAUZST010012737.1:0-11310 GCA_034779995.1 Parotocinclus haroldoi
GTGTGTGTGTGTGTGTGTGTGTGTGTGTGTGTGTGTGTGTGTGTGTGTGTGTGTGAGAGAGAGAGAGAGAGAGAAAATAAGTATTTGATACACTACCGTTTTTACAAGTTGCCCAGTTACAAAGAATGGAAGGGTCCGTCTGTCCTGTTAGTGTGATTTATTGCCAGGTGTCTTTTATACAGACGAGAAGTTAAAACGGGTGCAATTCTGTCTCTCTCAGTGTACCCCCGATAAGAATTATCCAGACCTCTTCATTCTTTGTAAGAGAAAATAACTCTGTATTGTATCAAATAAATTTTCCTCACTGTTTTTATTTATACATGCATATATTCTAGGACAACCCCTGACATTGTACGTGGTTCTATAATTTTTCTTTATATACTGCTGCCGTGGACAGTTAAAATCAATAAACAAAACTGTTGGTCGCAATATAAGTATATGCATTTTGCGCGTGAATCTCAACAACATCACAAGTGTGCTTATAAACCTGTCTGATCTCGTGTGTTTGTGTGCATGTTAAGGTATTACCCGTACCACTACGCACCTTTTCTCTCTGACGTGCGGAACATCACTCACCTTAAATTAACATTTGACCTTGGAAAACCTTTCCTGCCCTTTGAACAGCTACTGGCTGTCTTACCTTCAGCTAGCAAAGAGCTACTACCCCAATGTTACCAGGTAACACACGCGCGCACGCACGTCACACTGTGTTTTATAAACATATAGAGCTATGGGCAGTCATTTGTACATGTTTTTAATTTTATGTCTTATAAAACCTTTACATCATTACCATTACCAAGTCTGCATGGCAAATGTGTACAAATATGTAAAAAACATGACATTTCTCTATTCAAACAACAAATTGACAAAGTAATAAAGGCGAGATTAAAATGCATGCAAGGTAATTCAACAAATAGATCTATTAAGAAGAACAATCACTATTATAATTTCATACATGCATGAGTTGGCTTACATGATTGTTTGTGTGCTGTAGGTTCATTTAACACTTTCATTTTCACGGACTCGTTGTCAGTCACTTAATTTTTTTCTCCAAGGAGGCAGTTCTTAGTCTATGCTTTTAATATTTTTTTTTTTTTTACAAACTCCATTAACACTGAATATGAATAATGTTAGTTATCGATAAGTATAATCCCTCGATGGTAAAACATACTGCTTTTTAAAATGTGTAGTTTTTCTGATGGGTTATGACATATATTCAGGCAGATTTCCGCACTTATGATTAATCGCTCATGTGCCTGTCCCTCTGTATATGTTTGTTAGGTCCTGATGACCTCTCAGAACTCCCCGATCATTGAATATTACCCTCTGGATTTTAAGACCGACCTAAATGGGAAGCAGCAGGAATGGGAGGCTGTTGTGCTCATCCCTTTCATCGATGAGGTCTGCAACGATCATTTTATACTTAACCAATCCCAGTTCACATTTTCTTACTGATGGTGTGTGTGTGTGTGTGTGTGTGTGTGTGTGTTTCAGAAACGGCTTCTGGCTGCCATGGCTATGCACACAGGCAGTCTAAGTAAATCAGAGAAGGCTCGTAACAAACACTCAGAGTGTGCAGTGTACTGCTATGATAAAGAGCTGGACTTCATGTACACATCTCCACTACCTGAAGTTTTCCCCAGCATCCCACACTGCCATACCAGGTACACACACACACTTTATTATAAGAAGCTTTTGAGGCCCAGGTTTGTACCCCACTTCTGCCAAAGTGAGCTTTGTTTTTCCGCCTCACCAGGGATGAGTTTGTTGTTTGCTGTACAATTACACTTGTTTGTCAATGTTTTTAAATGTATAAGTTACAATATTAATAACAATCATTGCTTATATTCATGTGTGTTTTGTTTATTTGGCTTTTTTAACACTATATATGCACTTAAGTAAATGCCAATTTAGAGTAATCAACTCAGCTAACACACATCACAAGTACCCGGAGTAAACCCCCAGAGACACGGGGAGGACATGCAGACTCCACACAGGAACGACCCAGGCTGCTCCACCGGGATTGAACCCGGGACCTTCTTGCTGGGAGGCAGCAGTGCTACCCACCGAGCCACTGTGCTGCCCTCCTTATATGTTTTATTACATTGTCATTAAATTAAAAAGCCTTATTTGGCTTGTGTGTGTAGGGTAACACCAGTGCCTATGGATGCCTGGCGAGTGTCTAAGGATGTGGTCGGGCGCAGATTTGATCGCAGCACTCTGTATTTCTGTGGATTTCCAACTTTACAGCACATCAAGCATAAAGTAAGCATTCATTATCTTTAATGAGCAGTGTTTCCTCTGCATATGCGCTGCTGTTGACAGTGGAATGCATTCAAAAATGCACTCATCTGCTCAGATTCAAAGTTCTCCCTTCAAGCCTTGGATTCGTTCAAAACAGTAAACAAAGGTAACACATAACTTTCTGGTGGATATGTGGCCACTGTGGGGTTTCAAGGAAGTGATCTAACGGACAAACTCCCCCAAAAAAGCATCAACAAAAGAGTTCATTAGGTACTCATTCATTTGGATACATTTCAAGTGAAAAAGACCGTTGTCAAATATAAATGGCAAGAAGAATGGGATTCAGCCACTGTTTATTTTTGTATTTTTTTTATTTTTTTATTTTTATTTTTTTAAACAATCTGTATGCACTGTATTCGATCGAACCAGACAATCTGTGCCATTTCGGTCACTCTAACCTAACACACAGACACTTGTTAACAGATGAAGAACCACCAACTTGCCAGCCGTGCAACACTAACAATAAAGCACATCCCCACCAGCTGTCCTGCTTACAACCACATAATACGTATTAGAGAAAATACTGAACTTCTTACTTCAGCTAAAGCTAAAACACCTAATTTAATGTGTATTTAATATAATCCTTTATCACCCTAAAACTAATGAGCTCCCTCCATCAGGACATCATGCAACCAAGAGTGTACCACAAATAGCCAAAGAGGTGCTAAGATGCCAATAAAACCCTGAAAACATTGTTTCCTGTAGGATTTCTTTTCAGCGGCAGGTACAGCCCTCATAATTTAGTAACGGTTTTCCAATTATTCAAGTGGTCATGTAAAGAGCGTGCCCCAATCTAGAATGCACATTAAGATTTGAATAAGATTTAAGAATAAGAATTGATAAAGAGGAATGGATTTTTCACAGTAACTGAATATCACCTGTATTCTCATACCCTGATTTTAATGGCTTTTCTGATTCTGATGCTGCAGAGCTGTTGTGGATCGGCTAACAGAATTAAATGCAGTTGCCAACCCCCTTTATTCTCGCTTCTCATGTGCATCTTTCTAGAGATCTGATACTTATTTCTATAGTGGGATCTGGCAGCCCTGGCATTACATGCAGCAGCTGCAAAATGGCTACTGAACAATTTGGGGAGTAAAGTAAACACAGTCACTTGTATTTTGGCATTATTACACCTTTAATGTCGCTGTGCTTAATTAATTTCTACCAAGCAACTTCCTGTTTTAAAACGCTTATATCATTCGTTCTTTTAACTCATCAGGTCCTAAGAATCCCAATAACTAGGGAAATGTATACAGTATTAAATAACTGAGCTCAGGAGCACTCACACACTAACACGTTTATTGCCTCTAGACTTGGGCTTGCATACATGTCTTACATTCTAAAATTATACGACAAAAGATAACACATAATTAATGAATCCATGCTAACACCCTCTCGTTCTCTCTGTCAGTTCTATAAGAAGAAGTGTGGAGTGGTGGTGTTCCAGCAAAGCAGCCGTGGAGATAACACGATACTGGAAATATTACCCAACCAGCAGGGGGAGCAGGTTGGGCCTCTCAGTTTGTTCTGTTGCAACACTTTCAGGAATCTTGTTGTTGCGTGTGCAGCCAGCAGGAGTAAAGTTGATGTGTTCATGCTTAGGTCCTGGAGGATGTTGTGGCACTCATCTTGGGGAAGTGTGTGTTTGTGAACTGGCCTCATCTGGAGGAAGCTCGAGTGGTCGCAGTTAGTGACGGAGAGGCAAAGTAAGACTCGCGAGCTCATTGGGATTAAATGCAGCAATAATCAATGAGAGCATTAACCAACAGTGTGCTCTCTTGTGCATCAGGTTTTTTCTGGAGGAACCGGTAGGAGTGCAGAAGGTGTATGAGGATGCACCGCCTCCTGTGAAAGTGGTGTATTTGAGTGATAAAGAGCAGAAAGATTGGGTTAAAGACGTGCAGGGCATCACGGAGCAGTAAGTAAAGGCCTCTAATGTTTAGACCTCACAATCAAATGCTACTCATTCCCTAATGTAGGGTTGCTATTGTTGTGCATGGTCGAATTGTAATCCTGCTTGTGCTTGCAGTCACTTTAAGCGTAAAGGTGTGGTTATTAACGAGACGTCCATCCTGCTCTACGCTCAGCTGCTAACAGGCAGGAAGTATGTGATCTCTCCGAGCGGTCAGGTCCTTCTCGAGAAACAGTGGGCCAAACAGATCCTGCCCTTTGCTTACCAAACCATCGTCCAGGTGCCGTGTTCACCTACACAATGTTTACGACATCATGAACTGATGCACTCAACAATGTTCTGAAATGTTGTGATTTCATTTGAACTCTCCTGCAGGATATCAAGGCCTTTGATTTTTCCTCGTCCAAGTTTAGAACTCTAGAGGAGCTTTTTCCCATGGGCACTTCAGTGTTTATGGTGGGGAACCCATATTATGGAGCTATGGGAGAGGTAAGAAGGGGTCAGTCACTCAGGATAAATATACCCTTAGATCGTTTGCAGTTCTTTTTAATACCATTTATTTGTTGTTTTCCCTAGGTACAAGACTCCAGTGACGTCATCAGCGAGGGGCGAGTGCGAGTGGTCTTCACTGTGCCATGTGAACCTCACCTCGATGCCTTAATTCAGAACCAGCATGTAAGTCAACCTACTTATTATTTAGGAACCAAGATGATATTACATAGGCTCTGTAAGTACATTGTTCACAAATATTAGGTGGTATTTCACCTAATTATTAGAATTTTAAATTGTACAATACTGCCATGAGGAACAGGATTGCAGTCTTCTTTTCCTGCTTGGAAATGCAAGGTATTGATTAAAATAAGACTCCACAGGTGGGCGCTGTTTCAGCTTTTAAATGAAATCAGTTGGATATGGGCAGCAGTTCTGTCTGACATTGAGAATGTATTTGTCTGCATACAGTGACTGATGTTTTAAGTAACACTCTTATTCATGTTCAGAAATACTCCGTGAAGTACAGCCCTGGCTACGTCCTGGCCTCGCGTCTCGGCATCACCAGCTACCTCGTGTCCAGGTTCTCCGGGAGCATCTTTATCGGGAGAGGATCCAAGAAAAAGTCAGTACAGATGTTGTTCGTATTAAAGTCACCTAAAGAGTGCAGTGAAGTCTCTAATTAAGCTTCTTCTGAAACAAACTGTTACTAAGTAATACATACTACATGTAAGCAAATGTCCAGCGAAATGTATCTTAATCAGGACCCTTTGATTTTGTCATTTGTGCCTCTCTGACTATGGGCGCCTGCTAAATGACCGAATGTAAAATTAAAAGGTTTGATTTATTATAAGGTTTACACCAACATAAAAGCCAAAAAGCCACTAGAGGAAAATGGACAATATTTTGGACAGTGAAAAGATTGTCAGGCATAGAGACGATTAGGTCAAGATTAATGCCAGGTATGACCAAGGGTTTAGAATCAGCACACACGGTGTGTGAAATTTTGGTGGAGATACAAGAATACCCACAATATGAATACAGGCAGACATTTATGAGCACAAAACACGTTCTCCATGCTCACGTGCCTGCATCTCACTCGAGACCAATATTCGTTTTATAATGGCTATAATTACTACAACCTTGTTTAAGAGCCACCAATTAAACGAGTTAATTTGATTTTTGCTCTCCTGTGCCAATCAGTCATAGTAATCACAATAATACTATATTAATAAAAAATTTTTATATAAAATATTACCCTTTAATTTATACTGTTTTTTTTTTTTTTACTGAAAATACTGAGAATAATGTGTGCACTTTTATTTTCTCTTTATTTTTGAATCGATTCCTTACAGTCCTCATGGAGAGCAGAGGGCGAACGTGGGCTTGAATCTTAAATTCAACAAGAAGAACGAGGAGGTTCCGGGTTACACCAAGAGGACGGAGAAGGAGTGGCTGTATTCTGCCGCAGTAGAGGAGCTGTTAGCTGAATATCTGGAGCGATTTTCCGAGGTGTTTGATTTTGTGTCCAGAAACAGCCATGATGATGTGTTCTACGAGGATGATATCTGGCCTGGAGAGGATGAGAATGGGTACACCGTTGATATTTCTATACAATTTAATAATTGTGCTAATCAGAGCAACCAGTCACAGGCTAGTGGGAGCTTCTGTGTGTTTGTACTCGGCTGCAGTTTTATCAGTTCATCTAGAAGCAAATGCATTTATTGTCAAAAAAAACCTCACCAACTTCGAATTAAACTTTACATTTATGAAGGTGATGATGTGAATACAATATTAAGTTTATTGCGGAAAACTGTACAATTGTAAGGAGGCTCTTGTACGATGTTCCTCTGGCCTGGACACAAGATGAGATAAATCTGGTGACCAGGCAGGCCAGGAAAGTTTTGCAATCTGGCAGAGATATTCCGAGAAAAAAAACATTTGGTTTGTGTGAGCATTATCATGCTATACTGCTTGGAACGACCATCCTTGCTTTCCAAAGATCAATCATGTGCCCCTCTCAAAGTCTGTCGACTGGACAAAATATCTTTGACTGTGTTGTAGAGGCATGTCTAGCATTCAGCTATCTCTCACCAAGAGGTACACTACCCAAAATAGCCCTGAGAGCCTTTTTATGGTGGAGCGGGGGAAGCACTTTTAGGCTCTATTGTGTTGAGATCCAGTGTTAGACACCACACCTGTAATCGTTTACATATCTGTCCGAGATCTAGCTGCATCCTGATTTTTGCAACAATCCAACTTTATCTGGGTGCTTTTTTTTGTCCGTGAGTATATATAGACTGTGGCATCAGAGCTGCTGTGCATTTAAACTTCGCTGTTCACAGAAATTAGAGGGTCTTTAATTATGGATATTTCATTTTGAAATATCTCCTAATTTTTGTGAGCAGTATATTATCAATCAGAATTAGAAACACAGTGTTTAAGCTTAGCTATTGTAATGTGTTAGTTTTTGGAGCAGTTGTTTTGGAAGCTCAGTGATTCAAAAAGTGGTCATCTAACAAAGCTGATCTCTTTTGACTGAGGTAGGCAAAGACAAATGTCAGACAAGGCCATGCAGGTTCACTCTCAGCGGAGAAGTCCACCAGCTGGCCATGATGAGAAGAGAGCATTGGCCTGTGTTGTGAGGAGGACCTGAGACTTGAAAGGGAACTGAAGAAAAAGGGGGGCAATTAACCCGTAAGATTAAGTATTCACTGAAATAAATGTTCCTCCCTTACAGAGCAGAGAAGGTACAGGAGATCACTGCGTGGTTAAAGACCCATCCTGTGAGCTCCTCCTCCCGGGCATCATGTGATCTCCAGATTCTTGACGCGGGCATCGTGGAAAAGATCGAGGAAGAACTGGAGAAAGCCAAGGTGATAACGAATGTTCGCACACAGCAACTGAAATGTTTCTGTACACCTGGATGTTTATCAGTCAGTTCCTACCTGGCCTCCATCCTGCACCATATTCTTGTTGGTCTCTGAGAACACGGGCCCTCTTGGCCTGTTCCTGTGCCAGACACAGAAAACAGCAGGATCAATTGCCATCTCGCAGCACAACTCAATTCTCGCTTTGCCAAAGACAGGATACGAACTAGGATAGCTTAGCACCATGAGCTACCACTTAGCTAGACAGAATTTTATTATATCTCTGACTTTCTGGCACCTAGAAAAAATAGGATGGGAAAAACTCCCTGAACAGGAGAGACGGAAGTGTCTAAAGTCGAGGGTTTGTATTTGTGTGTTCTTAAGTTCCACCACACCAAAGTCCTCTTTAGATTTAGATTGTGGCACAGTCTTGGGGTGACCCCGTCACAGTCTGGCTGGAAAAATTGTATGATGATTACTGAGCTAAATTGAAATAAGCTGTTGTAGACTGTTCAATGGGCTGTATGCATTAATGGAGCGGTGTTGTACAGGTGCTCGCCGATTCACCAGAAGTTACGTTCCAAAAATCCATCAAAAGTTGAATGCATCAAGAACCAAGGAGTTTAACGTAGTTTATACTGTATATATCGTAGTGCAAGCGGACCTTAAACGTGCCTTTATCACTTAAATAAAAGTACATTTGGGAGAAACCAAGAACTTATTTTATTTTCAAAAAAAAGTTTTAAAACCTCAGATGATTTATTGAATATCTATTGAAAAACAAAAAGGTTACTACTGCCCAAGTATCATACTGCACAGTGGTTCTAACTGGTTTCCTTTTGTTTGACCGTTATCACTGACCTTCCTATGATCCTTCGTGAATTGTTTACACTAAGAATACAGTCCATAGATGTAAAAAAATACACAGTGGAGATCTGCCTCAAGCCAAAAGTATTGTGGGACTTATTTGTGTATGTTTTTGCTGAAACAAGTCCTGCGTATCAACGTTTTGTTTTTTGAGTTCCATGAGTTCTGTGGTCGGGTACGACCAGATTTACGACTGTATATTGCAGTACTCATTTTATTACCCGTTTTCATTCAAAGGCAAAGAAGAGCAACAAGAAAGTGAGAGTCACTGTGAAGCCTCATCTGCTCTTCCGGGTGAGCAAAGCTTCCCTTAATGGCTTTAAATGTTTTCCTAAAAGGACTATATGTATATATAGTCTACATGCCGAATATATTCCCCCTTTGTATTTAATTAATGGTGTTATGTGTTATGTGTCATATAAATAAACAATATTGTAAATATAAGCAAGATTGTAAATGTTATAAACTGCATGTAGCCACTGGAGCAGCAGCATGGTGTGGTTCCAGACCCTGATGCCGAGTACCACCTGTTCGATCGCGTTGTTAATGTCCGGGAGAGTTTCTCTGTCCCACTCGGCCTCAGAGGAACAGTCATTGGCATCAAAGGAGGTACATATATATACATACATACATACATACATACATACACACACACGGCAGTGTGCACACTGCATCAAATTTGTTTAGATGTTCTCACTCTATCCTTTCTCTCTTTTTAGCTGACCGTGAAGCTGAAGTGCTGTATGAAGTCCTGTTTGATGAGGAGTTTGCAGGAGGATTGACCATCAGGTAATCTCACACTCCTGCGCGCGTGGACGACGACACACACACACACACACACACACACACACACACACACACACACACACACACACACACACACAGATATTTAGATATGGTGGAAATTAATGTCCATGTCGGCTTGTGTTACCACATTGTTCAAACAAATTAGGGCACGTTTCATTTTTGGGTATCCCCTGTTTTTTTAGCAGTATAGTTCGAACAAAATGAGTTATTATGCCTTGGGTGATCAGACCATGCTATATAAATAATGAATGCAGAAATCCAGGACGTTCCATATGGCTCACAATATTATATATATATAATTAAATACCCCCAGATTTTTCTGAGCAGTGTATTTCTGCCAAGTAATCTATGTCGATTAAAAGATTACATCCATAAAGTTAAACTATTTTCTCTCCTCATTAATGAAGCCTCAGGATAATTATCGGGACATAATTATTTAGGATGCACATGACAATTGTCTCTCTAATTGTCTTGTCTGTCTGTCTCTGTGTGCCTCTGTCTGTATGTCTGCATGCAGGTGCTCTCCTGGACGAGGTTACAGGCTCCCTCCCAGTGCCTTAATCAACCTGAGCCATGGGAACCGTCAGGAGCAAGGCTCTTACAAACTCACTGCCATTGTCAAACCGCAACCTTCCTCTTCCTCACAGCACAGTTCGTCTACACAGAGACATCAGCTGGACGGCCTCAACCACTCTCCACGCTCACCATTTAAACCTACACAGGTAACACGGTTTTTAGGGAAGGCAATGCCACCTTCAGGATGTCCACCATCTTCTGTTTACCTGAGATAAAACAGAAGTAACTTGGGTACTGAAAACAACAAGGAGGCCTCATTTTTTGTTGTTATTTTTTTATTTATTCTGGTTTCTTCCCACATTCCAAAGACCTGAACATTTCAACGTAACTATGAACCGGCATGACCACACTTATGGAGGATGAAGATCAGACAGATGTCTGTTATTGCTGAGCCTGTGAGCCACAAACCCATCACTTGGATCATACCATTTAGGAGACCTTATGTTTAGTATAAAACGATACACACCTCATGGTGCACGTTTTCCTAATGTTCTCTGACGATGATCATTTAGTTATTAGGAGACGATGGGCCTCCAATAACGTACCGCTGAGGTTATCTTAATAACTTACCGCTTGTTATCTTAAATCTATTTCGATATTTAATTTTGATTTGATAATTGTATTATTTACTTACTTTTACTATCACTGCAACTTAATTATTTCAGTTACCATCTAGGCCATCCAAGCAGGATGGATCCCTTTTTGTGTCTTGGTTTTCCCAAGATTTCCCTTCTATATTCAGGGAGTTTTTCCTTGCCACTGTTGCCCTAGACTGGCTCAATTTGGGAATGCCTTTTTAAAGGTAATATAATATTGTAAAGCTGCTTTGAGATGCACCAGATTACAATGCACCATTGTACAAAGCGCTATAGAAATAAACTTGACTTAATGAGTAGAATTTACGTTCATCATCAGTAGACCTTCTCAGAGGTCCAGCTTGTACTGATTTTGTCACCTGCAGCTCTGTTGTACCACAACAAAATTGGCTGACGTTCTGTTTTTTGAATATGTGTGAACTAGAAATGCCTTCTCTTTCAGTACTTTTTTTAATTTTGCAATGAATGTGTTGATTCAACAGAATGGCAGGCAAGCTCTCAGGGCAGCTGATACTCAGGGAAACAGAAATTCTCCTCACAAAGGCCTGAACCAGAAAACCCAACACAAGGTAAAGTAGCCTGAGCTTGTGTGAGACATTGCCTTCAGGACTGAGAATTTGTTTGTTAATGCGTGTGTGCGTGTGTGTGTGTGTGTGTGCGCATGTTTGTCTTTAGGGCTCAGCTGATAAAGAGGAAGAATTTGGTAGTGTATGGCAGTCCTTACAGACGTCAGTGTTACCGCAGAAACCACCAGCTCACTGGCAGAACCATGTATGTCTATACGCGTGTGGGTGTGTGGGTGTGTGGGTGTGTGTGTGTGTGTGTGTGTGTGTGTGTGTGTGTGTGTGTGTGTGGGTGTGTGGGTGTGTGGGTGTGTGGGTGTGTG
>JAUZST010012738.1:0-11310 GCA_034779995.1 Parotocinclus haroldoi
GTCCCTAAAACCATTATCTGCTCTTATATTGTTTATGAAGCTGCTGCAGGAGCGTCTTAATGAATTCACGCTTTAATTAAGAGCGTTGTTCATTCTGATCGTTATCTTTCCTCGTTTCTTTCACACAGACCCTTAGCACTGTCGCTTCGAAGCCGTACAGGCACCCGCTTCGGGTCCTGAGTCCGTACGTGGAGTTTGCATGTTCTCCACGTGTTCCAAAGACGTGCTGTGGCGTCGTGGAAGTCTCCCAGTGTGTGTGCGCGTGCGTGCGTGTGTGTATGTCCTGCGGGGGATTGGCACCCGGTTTAGAGACGGTCCTCGCCTCATGACCCTGAATCGGCCCGTCTCGGCCTTTGGCAGGGTTGGCATGAAAGCGAAAGCGGGAGTTGATCAGGTTCCCATCTGCGTCCGTTGTACAATCTCAGGATCACGATGAGCTTCTCCTCCATCTGGGCTCCGCACTACCGTTGTACAAAGCCCCGCCCATCCAGCCACAGCTGTAGCACTATTGGTCGAGGCGATTTCCGTGAAACGAATGAGATTCGTTGATGAACGTGACCCCAAAGACGGAACCTTAGGGTTCGTTTGTTGGTCCGTTTGTTTATTTAACGCCCCCGGCCTGGGTCACGTTCATACCGGGCCAGTTTAGAGCAGCCAATTGACCCAATGCTTAGTATTCCTCAGTCAGGTGGGATCTGAACCCTGGACCTTCGGAATCTGGTGCCCTAAAAATCTTTTCGGTTACCCAAGCAAAGCAGCTTTACAGTAATACATGATCCTAAAAGGCCGATCCCAAGTTGAGCAAGCCTAGGGCGACAGTGGCAAGGAAAAACTCCCTAAAACGGGAGGAAGAAACCTCGGGAGGAACCAAGACTCAACAGGGGGACCCGTCCTCCATGGGCGGCCTGGATTTGAATGAAACAAATACTGAATGTCTCTTAAATCATAGGAAAATAAATAGTTTAAAATAAATAACAAATTACTAATAAGATGTAAATTGGTAATATAAAAATTGCAAAATAAACTAAATTATAAAACACTATAGATCATCAAATGAGTCGTTAGAGGGAGGTCCTTGGAGGCGCATCGCCTCCTAATGACGTGGAACGGTTGAGACCTAAAGCGGAGAGAGTTTTCCGAGCGGCGCTCCTTTCGGAGCCTCCGTTCATTTCCATGTGAAGAGCAGCACTTGTGTTAATCCCAAACCAAAGCTCCTGTAAGAACGCGAGCCGTGCAGCCGTAGCTCTGCCGTCCCCCGTCCGTTGCCGCCGTTTGTAGTTTGTAGAGTCGCTCCGGGTGCGCTCGGTCTGGGGTTAAAATGTACCGCGTGGACAAAAGTACTGGGACACCTCCACGTCAGACCTGCAGGAGTCTTGAGGCGTCCTGGTCTAACACATGCAGCTGGTCCCATTTTGCCTCTTGAATCCACCCTTAAAAGGAGGGCTGCCTACAAGATCTGTGGGGATTCATCCAGATGTTTGTGATCAGACGCGAGGGCCCTGCCTCACCATCTCCGTTCTTGTTCATATCAGAGGTGTTCCATGGGGCTTTTCCCTTTATGGGCCTCCAGAGTCCAGTGGTGACGTGCTTTACACCACTCCCGGTGCCAGGTCGCGACCAGGTTTGGAACTTGGAACTTGGTTGGGGACGCTTGGGGATGCTGTGGGGACGCTGTGGTTCACTCTTCATTAATCCCCTTCCAGTTCAAAGGGAGATGAGTAAGGGGTGCGTCCCAAAACTTTTGCCCGTAGAGTGTATTTAGAGGGAGAGTCTCCTGGAGGACGTTTCTTCGCGTACGGTCCCGGCGGCGCTTTACCTATTTCCCAGAATGAAGAGCCCTTCCTCGGCCGTGCCGTGTAAACCAGGGGGAAAAATTTGTTTCGCAGCTTTTCATTTCAGGACTCGCCATCCTTTGAGGTTCGGTAATGATATATCACGTTCCACGGTTTTTTTTTGTTTTTTTTTTTCCAATATAAGTGAAAATATTTAGCACGGCTTGTAATTTGGAGGTCGCGTGAGACGGCGTTTCCTGAGGGGGAACGGAGAACGTGTCATTAGCGCTCGAGCACGCCAGCGAGGGAGATCACGCGGGAACACATATCAAAACATTCCTCACGAAAAAGTCTGCTCAGCGTGTCGCAGCAAGACCCCGACCAGGCCTCGGCCCGGCTCTCGTAACCCCGTCGTAAATCTGCCGCTTTTGTAGCGCGGCCCTCGAATATAAAGCGGTCCGCCTTGTGAGTTCAAATAAACAAAAAAATAAAAACACAAAGGTTGCGAGGCGTAACGGCGCTTGCTTCTTCTCGCTCTGTTTGTTTAGGCCAAGACGCAGCACTTTCTCATTCGCTTACGCACTGTGTTTGTAAACACTTCGGGAAGGCTGTGTGTGCGTGTGTGTGTGTGTGTGTGTGTGTGTGTGTGTGTGTACGTGTGTGTGTGTTTGAAAGGATCACATATTCACATAATAACAGGGATCTTTTAGGGGCAAACGCTGATGTTTTTACTTTAAAACCATCTGGTTGAAAGGGCGAGGTTAAAGTTGCCGGTTAACTGTGTAAGACGTTCGAGTTCCCGAGGTTAAAGTCTGGCTTTAGTTCCTTAGTTTAAGGTTAGGATTACTTAGGCCTGGGTTCAGGTTAAGATCGTGTTAACTAAGGTTAAGGAAAGGTTGCATATTTAAGGTTATGGTCTCTGAGGTTGTGGTTGGGATTACTGGGGTTAAGTCAGGCTTATTAGTGTTAAGTTTAGAGCCAGGTGTCCAGAGGTTGAGGTTAAGTTTAGAGTTTAGGACGGTCACCCTAGACGTTTGTGGCTTGGGGAACCACAGAGTTGTGTGGAGCTCGCCAGTGGAGTCTGAGGACGAGCTTCTGGAAACGAGCTGGTCTGCGACGTAGACCAGAACCAAACCTGGAGACAGGATTTCTAGATGTTTGCTCTACAGGAGCCCTTGGAGTTACCACACCCGAGGCTGAAGGAAAATGGAGACGATGACGAGTTTTTCTCTCATTTGTATTTATTTATTTATTTTCCCTCTCTAGCTCTCATAAGGGAACCCCGGGACTCTGGCGCTCGCCTCGCTCCCATCAACTCCATCACCGTTTCCAAAAAGCGTAACTGGTTGAATCAGAGCTCAGTGAGACCCTCTCCTTCGTCGGACGAAGACGACCTCACAGCCCCTCCGCACTCGCACACTGGCCCCGACCACGTCCTCGTGCCCGTGCCCGACCCGGCTGAGGAGAACGACGCAGACGACGAGGGCGAGATCTGGTACAACCCCATCCCAGAGGACGAGGAGGTGGAGCTTCAGGACTGTGAGCCCAGCCCGACGGGGCAAAGGCGGATAAGCAAGGGGGAAGGGTGTGGACCCGGGACGTGCGCCGGGGATTCTGGGAACGTCGGGGCAGAGCAGAGCTTGGTGCACAGACAGGCGTGCAGAACGCAGGAGGAGAAGCCTCTGATACGGCCAGCGGCTGCAGGTACGAAAGCTTCGGGTTCGTCCTGTCTGTCTGTCTGTCTGTCTGTCTGTCTGTCTGTCTGTCTCACACTCATTACAGTATGTTTATTTAGTTCCATGGCCTGATTTAGGAGGAACTACCCCAAGCTTGCCTTTGGTCCCACGTGACGGCTTTCTAGATGCCGTTTTCCCAAAGTGTCCTGTGACTTTTGACTTGGCCCTGTATGTCTGCTTCCCCCCCCCCCGCCCTCGTGGGGGCGTTCACGTGTGCGTCCTAAATGGCCGGGGGGCTAAAAGCGTTTAAGAGTCTCCCTTTTAATCGGTGTATATTCCCTTGAATTTCTCCGCTTCTGCCCACACTCCCACTCGTTTTGATCTCTCTTTATCTCTTTGTTACATTTTTATTGCCCTCATATATACACCTCCTCTAGTTTGGGTTTTTCTCTCACCTCGGTGTGTGTAAACAGAATTGACACGTTGAAAGTCGGAGCTGTCAGGGTAATAACTACCTGCCCGTGCCCAGGCCGGCGTGGCACGTCGCCATCTGGCTGCAACGCGACATGTTTTTCTCTTGCTTCAGGCCTGTCATTCAGAGCACAGACACTCCACACTTCTAATGGGTGTACATGCATTCAGTGTGTGTTTGTGTGTGTGTGTGTGTGTGTGTGTGTGTGTGTGTGTGCGCGCGCGCACGCTGTGCTAGCGTAACACTTTTAGAAATGGAAATGGACATCAGAAATATATCACATGCGTATTTTCTGCCCAAGAGTGTGTAAACCCAGTGGTAACGCAATCATTAGCATAACAAAACAAGCCTCGTTAGCCACAAATCTTATATTCTATCTGTTTGTATCAGGCCGGTGAGTGTAAGCAGAGTGTTACCATAGCAACACGGTGCTTAATATGAAAACTACATTAAATCATACCGTGAATATTAAAGCATTTATAGTTTGTTTCTATTCTACTTACAGACGAGTGAATGCTTCGCTAATCGCGCGTTAGCATAACAATACATTAGCCAGACGTCTTATCTTGTGCGTGTGTTAGCGCAACAGTGCAGCACTTAACATCGAAACTTTGCTAACGAACGGTTCAATGTTAATAGTTTGTTTCTATTCGACTTGCAGTTATGTCACTGTTGTGCTAATACTCATTAGGTGCGTTAGCCTAAACATACAGGCCTCATTGGCAAGAAGTCTTATGTTGCATCTGTTTGTATTAGGCTGGTGTGTTTGAACAGTGTTTCCGTGGCAACGCAGCGCTTAATATTAAAACAATGGCTTAAATATTAATAGTTTATTTCTATTCTACTTACAGATGAGGCAATGCTATGCTAATCGCGCGTTAGCATAACAATACAAGCCTCATTAGCCAGAAATCCTATCTTGTGGCTGGTTATGTCATGCTAGTGAGTGTGTTAGCATACAAAACAACACTTAACATTAAAACGATTAAATATTAATAGTTTGTTTCTATACTACTTACAGACGAGTGAATGCTATGCTAATCGGGCGCTAGCATAACAATACAATCCTCATTAGCCAGAAATCTTATCTTGTTGCTGGTTATATCATGCTAGTAAACAATGTGTTAGCATAACAATACAACTAAAACTTTGCTTAAAAACGCTTAAAATTATTTATTTCTATTCTACTTACAAACGAGTGAATGCTATGCTAATAGAGCGTTAGCATAACAGTACAAGGCTGATTAGCCAATAAAACTTCTTCTATGAATTTTTTATGTAATGCTAGTGAGTGTAAATAGTGTTACCATAACAACACAAACACTTAAATATTAATAGTTCGTTTATATTCTACTTGTAAACGAGTCACAGTTGTGCTAATAATTGTTAGGTGCGTTAGCATAACAAAGCAAGCCTCATTAGCCAGAAATCTTATCTTGTGGCTGGTTATATCATGCTAGTGAGTGTAAACAACGTTTTAGCATAACATTAATACTTTGTTTTAAAAAAGCTTAAATATTAATAGTTTGTTTCTAATTTAATTGTAACTGAGTGTGCTTTTGTGCTTATAGTGTGTTAGCATAACTGATTGGCCAAAATCTGTCTGCTAGTTCTGTTTGTATCACGCTAATGAGTGATAATAATATGTTACCATAGCAACACAGTGCTTACTATTAAAAATGGCTTAAATAGTAATAGTTTGTTTTATTCTACTTTCAAACAAGTGAATGCTATGCTAACAGGCTGATTAGCCAGAAATCTTATCTTGTGGCTGGTTATATCATGCTAGCGAGTGTAAACAACATGTTAGCGTAACAATGCAACACTTTACATTAAAACTTTGCTTAAAAAAGCTTAAATATTAATAGTTTGTTTCTATTCTACTTGTAAATAAATGATTTTTGTGCTTATAGTGCGTTAGCATAACAGTACAAGTCTGATTAGCCAAAATATGTCTGCTAGATCTGTATGTATCACGGTAGTGAGTGTAAACAGATTGTTACCATAGCAACACAGCGCTTAATATTAAACAATAGCTTAAACATTAATAGTTTGTTTCTATTCTACTTTCAGACGCGTGAATGCTATGCTAACAGCGCGTTAGCATAACAATACAAGGTTGATTAGCCAGAAATCTTATCTTGTGGTTGGTTATATCATGGTTACCATAGCGACACAGCACTTCACATCAGTACAGTGGCTTCACTATTAACTAATCCTAAATTAGCTTAGCACGGTGCTAGAACTACGTCACTCTCGCTCTTTCTCTGTTATTGAAAAAAGATTAGATTTGATTTAAATTGAGCTAGCCATGCCAGTAACCGTTAGCATTCAGAGATCTGTTGTATATTTTGATCTCTAGTTAGGCAGTGTGTAAACAGGGTGTTGATCCTGGTTGCGTTCGCTGCGTTAGCGTGTCTCACGGTTTCTGTTTCCTGATTTTAGCATTAGCCCTCCTTCTTTAGAAGTGGTTTCTGTAACGATGGCAGGACAAGCCGAGTCTGATACCGAGACGCTGGTTGCAGATCTGACGCTGAGCCTCTGAAGGGTTTCCAGAACGTGTTTTACCACAGAAGCTAACGAGAGGTTAGCGCTAACCCTTTGTGTTCTGGCCTGCAGCCTCTGATGTGGCGACGAACCTTCGCGTCTTTGCTAACGGCTCAGGTGAAGCTGCAATTAAAGCTAAGCGGGGCTCTGGAGGCAGAAGGCTTTGAGCTGTGTGTGTACGAGTGGGTTTGTGTGTTACACCAAATGACAATTTGAATGTGTGTTATTAAAACAGGTCTAAATTAAACGTATATGTGTGTGTGTGTGTGTGTGTGTGTGTGTGTGCACGTGCGTTGCTAGCGCCTTGCCTTTGTGCATGTTTAGGTCAGCATTAGCGCTCTGTGATGCAGAAAGGCTGCAGATCAAAGGTACAATCCATCAAAACTGACGTTTATCTTAGTCGTTTATCAAACGGTATGAAACGAAAAATAACGACCTGAAGATTATATTTTACCCTGATTATAGAAAATACACAAACACACACACACACACATATATACACACACACACATATATATACACACACATACATACATATACACACACACAAACACACACAAACACACACATACATACACACACACACACACATACATACATATACACACACATACATACACACACACACACACACACACACACACATATACACACACACATGTATACATATACACTTACACACACACACAAACACACACATACATATACATACACACACACACATATACATACACATACACACACACTCACATACATACACACATACACATACATACACATTTACACAAAAATACACACAAACGCACAAAACATACAAACACAAAAAAACACACACAGAGTAAGTAGCCATCCCACTTTAATTAACAACAGACAGAAACCTCTCTCTCTCTCTCTCTCTGTCTCTCTCTCTCTCGCCCTTTCGCTTTCACATGGTAGCTTCATTAGAATAGTCGAGATTACCCATAATCCCTTGGAGGGTAATGTGAGCTGACGTGCCGTGACATGGCATGGTGACACGAGAAGACACAGGACAATGACTGAGATGCTCCTGTGACCCGGGTCCTATAGATCCACACTTAGTGTGTGTGTGTGTGTGTGTGTGTATGAGCACTGTAATGGGACACTGTTCTACTGCTGAAAGATTTAAAGAAAGAGGAGATCCTACACACACACACACACACATTATACACGCTAGCTTTTAGTGGTAGCTGCTGTTGACATGAGGGGTCACGTATGATGATTACATTAGCAGGTGCAGAAGAATGTCTATGTCTGTGTGTGTGTGTGCGTGTGTGTGTGCGTGTGTTGGAAAACAGTGTGCCATTCCATCACTCTTCCCTAATCACAGCTATTTATAGGTCATGGACACACACAGAGCAGATGTCCCATAATAACAGCGGATCCCATCCCTCTCTCTCTCTCAGTTTCCTCTAACAGAATCAGGTCTTTGTTTCAGTAGATCAGACTCCCTGTGCCAAACACAGTCTCTCACACACTCTAGATCAGACGGTAGGAGAGTAGGAGAGGCCTGGAACATGGCAGGAGGACAACGGGTAAAAACAAGATACAAGAACGAGTGAGAGAGGAGCACGTACAAAGTATTAGGACCGTTACTAACATCATCACGTCTTTCCATGACCTCACAAAGAGCTCCAGTCTGATCTCAGCAACCTCGCATGACCTAACTGATCCTGACTGTCTTTCGTCCCCAGAGTCGTCAGAGCAAAGCCTCTCTGGCTTTTCTCCGCCCTCGAGTCCGAACCCGTCTAAAAAGAGCTGCACCATCAACTGGTCGCTCCCGGAACGGATCAAATCCCCACGCACCGTCCGAAAGCTCTCCATGAAGATGAAGAAGCTCCCCGAGCTCAGCAGGAAGCTCAGCGTCAAAGGGAACCCCACCAACGGGCACTCGGAGCCGAGGGCTCACCTCGTAAAGCCGGCCGAACTGGGATCGAACGCTGTCTCCACGGCGTCCGCGAGCGGCAACGTGATCTGGCGCTATCACTTGGACAGCAGCGTGGGCACGCAGCGGCAGAAGAAGAGCGACGGCCTGGGAGCGCCCAAATCGGCCATTAAAGGCGGCTACCTGAGCGACGGCGACTCGCCAGAGCTTGTCGCCAAATCGGGTAAACACGGCTCGAAATCCCACCGCAAGACGCAGGAGAAGGACTCTCCCGTGATCCCAAAACTTGCCGACCTGGCATCGTTCCGTCCGTACAGCCTCCCCGAGCAGGGAAAATGCGCGTCGGCGCCACCGGTGTCGGGGCTGCTGAGCGTGCACCTGTGCGGCGCCGAGGGTCTGAGGACGCCGCGCAACGACGACTCGCGGCACGTCTACTGTGCCATCCAGGTGGACGAGGCCAAGAGGGCGCGCACCGCGCTCCTCCCCTGCCAGGCCGACTTCCTCGCCATAGATCACACGTTCCAGCTGGAGCTGGAGGAAGCCCAGCGGCTGCGGCTCGTCCTGTATGGTTGCGAGGCCACAACGGAGCCGCGGAAGCAGCGGGTTTGCTGCCATGGCGCTGTAGCCCTGGCGACGCTCTTCAGGACCGTGAACGGTGTGCGGGCCCACAAGCTTGCCGTGCGCCTCGAGCCAAGGGGAGTCATTTACGTCAAACTGGGACTGGCGGAGCGGCGGCAGAGCTTGACGGAAGGGAACGAAGGAGACAAGGAGCGAGAGAGGGAAGTTTTCGGACTGGAGGCGTCACGAGTGGTGGAGCGCGAGGCCACTGGGCTCATGGTGCCGCTCATCATTGAGAAGTGCATTTCGGAGATTGAGAGGAGAGGATGCCAGGTTAGTGTATATTTTCTCGTCTCGCTTCCGCCTTAATCCGGTTGGTGTCTCTGGAGGGTAGTCCGGAGCCTATATGAGAGTTTATGGGGGCGCAGGTACCAGGGTGTACCCTGGACAGACTACAGGTCCGTAATTTAGGCTGCAGTTTGTGTCAGGAGGCGACAAAATTTGAATCTAGGGTTAAGTCCAGTGAATAAACAGAAATGGTTTTGCACAAGACTGTATTTAAATGAATTGGAACTCATAGAGCTCCTGTTGCTGAGCATGTCGAGTTGAGTTTTGTGCTTCTGCTCCATTGACCTTCATTAATCTTCAGAGCTGTAAAAGTGTCGTGGTCATCGCTCGGCTGTGTGCTCAGGCTCCTTGCCAGACCTTCATCCATCTTCTGCTCCGACACAAACGTCTCACACACTTCCTGAGAACAGTGACGGTTCCACGGCTCACAGCCAGCATGCGTTGCGTTTTAGACACTGGTCCTGATGTCCAGCAGCGTGACAAGATGGCATTGTTGGTACACTCGCCAAGCAAGCTTATTATTGTTAAACAGCGAGACCCCACAGCCAGGCAAGCCCAGAGCATCGGTGGCTCTCTAAGGCTCCCTATAACGTCCGGCACTCTGGCTTTCAGGAACCAGTAACCAACCTGAGCTTGGGGCAACAAATGCGACGCATTTCAAAATGGTCACCTGTGACCAGAGCTCGTTGGACAGGCTGCCCAGGGGGTGTTTCACTGAGCACGGTGAACCTTTTTGACACGTGAACCTTTCGGCATGTTCCGTGTTTAGGTTGTGGGCTTGTATCGGCTGTGTGGCTCGGCGGCGGTCAAGAAAGAGCTGAGGGAGGCGTTTGAGAGGAACAGTCAGGCTGTGGAGCTTTCGGAGAGCGTCTACCCTGACATCAATGTCATTACAGGTAACACACACACACACACACACACACACACGCGAGTACAGAACAAGCATGGAAGGTATCCTGTATTTGATACATCACTGTGTAAGTTATTGTAGCCCTGTTGGTTTTACCACAGCTGGGTCAATATTTGACTGTAACCCCTCCCCAAACACACACACACACACACACACACACACACACACGCAAAAACACACACAAACTAACAGAACAGGAACTTTGTTTTTAAGCATTGAGAGTCATCTTCTAGCTTATGGGTTAACAGATGTCTGTGCAGTAACGCAGGCACACACACACACACACACACACACACACACACACAAACAGACGTTCACTTGTGTAAAGTCCAGGTCGAAATGTGGCGCCAAAGCACATTCTGAACTTTGTCCCGATCGGATCGTGTTAAAGCTTACAGGACCTCAGTGAAAACGTCCTGAACTGGCGGTTCCTCTTAAGGTTTCAGAAACACAACAAACAGCAGAGTTCCTGAACCGTTTTTCTTTGCTCGTAAAGCATCTGATCGAGAAAGTTCAGAAGCCCTTAAGACTCTTTTAACGTTCTGGATCTGGATCTCGTGGTTTGTCTCTCTAGAACTAGAACTAGAACTAGGACTACGGCCCCAAACTAGAAGATAGCAGAACCTTGTTCTAAACAACCGTTCGGGGCGGCTTATAGAACTTTGAAGAACTATTTGGTACTGCTGAAGGTCTCGGCCTCGTATGGTCGTTTTTTTGGGTGCCGGGAGTCCGAGCTTGAGGACGGTGCGTGGGGAGTTGACCCGGTCTTTTTTTTTCGTTACGTGCAAACCGAATAAATGAAATCTGCACTCTGATTGGCTAGCGGGGGTAAAACGGGTTCCAACCTTTTCTCGTTCAGGATCCAATCGGTGAACCCGATTTATTCGGAATAGTCAGACATTTGAACAACAACAACACACACACACACACACACACACACACACACACACTTCAAATGGCAAACTGTTGCCCTGAATGCTGACTTCCATATGTTGCCCTCTTCTCCCTCCTGCTGAGTGTGTATGCATATGTGTGTGTGTGTGTGTATGCATATGTGTGTGTGTGTGTGTGTGTGTGTGTGTGTGTGTGTGTGTGTGTGTGTGTGTGTGTGTGTGTGTGTGTGT